>CAJUXJ010000782.1:67988-137190 GCA_910589775.1 Avena eriantha
GGTTTGGGTTTGGTTTAAGGTTTACGGGTTTAGGGTCATATCTCTCAACATGTATCATGTTATATGGCCGTTTCAGGGATTACGGTTTAGGTTCAGGGCGAGTTAAGGGTTAGTGAGACCGATACAAGTTTGAGAGAAATGAACAAAAACTCGTCGTTTTTGTGTTTTCTGGCCGTTTTGATGAGCTATTGCCTAGAAATTTGGGGTTCCAGGGCGATTTACAACGACCGTGAGAACCGATACATGATTGAGATATAGGACCAAAAACTCATAGTTTTCGCGTTTTATGGTCGTTTTCATGAGATATTACCCATGGTTTTGGGGTTCCAGGGCAATTTACAGCAACAGTAAGACCCAAACATGTTTGAGATATATCACCAAAAACTCGTCGTTTTCATGTTTTATGGCCGTTTTTAGGAGGAATTGTGCACAATTTTGCGTTTCCAAGGCGATTTGCATGGCCCGTCAGACCCGATACATGTTTGAGAGATATGACCAAAAACTCGTCGTTTCGTGCTTTATGGCTGTTTTCATGAGCTATTTCCCACAGTTTTGGGGATCCAGAGTGATTTTCAACGACCGTAAGTCTCGATAAATGGTTATGCGATATGACCAAAAACTCAACATTTTCCTATTATCTTGCCGTTTTTATGAGCTATTGCCCACGGTTTTGGGGTTCCAGGGCGATTTACAATGACCTTAGCACCCGATACATGTTTGAGAGTATGAGAAAAACTCATCGATTTCGTGTTTTATGGACGTATTTATTTGCTAGTGCTCATAGTTTTGGGGTTTTTAGTTTAGGGTTTAGTGTTTGGGGTTTTAGGTTTGGGTTTAGGATTTAGGGTTTGGGTTTTGCTTTAGGGTTTAGGGTCAAATCTCTCAAACATTTATCATGTTTTATGGACGTTTTTGGGATTACGGTTTAGGTTCAAGGCGATTTAAAACGATAGTGAGACTCGATACATGTTTGAGATATATGATCAAAAACTCATCGTTTTCGTGCTTTATGGCCGTTTTCATGAGCTATTGCCCATAGTTTTGGGGATCCAATGTTATTTGCAACGATCGTAAGTCTTGATAAATTTTTCTTCGATATGACCAAAAACTCATCGTTTTCGTATTTTATGGCTATTTTCATGTGCTATTGGCCACAATTTTGGGGTTTCAGGGTGATTTACAATGATCGTAAAACCTGATACATGCTTAAGAGTTATGACAAAAAACTCGTCCTTTTCGTGTTTTATGGTCGTTTTTATGAGCTATTGCCCACGGTTTTAGGGTTCCAGGGCGGGTTACAACGACCGTAACACGAGATACATGTTTGAGAGTGAGAAAAACTCATCGATTTCGTGTTTTATGGCCGTATTTATGTGCTACTCCACATAGTTTTGGTGTTTTATGGTTTATGGTTTAGGGTTTGGGATTTTAGGGTTTAGGGTTTGGGTTTTGGTTTAGGGTTTACGGGTTTAGGGTCATATCTCTCAAACATGTATCATGTTATATGGCCGTTTCAGGGATTACGGTTTAGGGTTCAGGGCGAGTTAAGGGTTAGTGAGACCCGATACAAGTTTGAGAGAAATGAACAAAAACTCGTCGTTTTTGTGTTTTTCTGGCCGTTTTGATGAGCTATTGCCTAGAAATTTGGGGTTCCAGGGCGATTTACAACGACCGCGACGAGAACCGATACATGATTGAGATATAGGACCAAAAACTCATAGTTTTCGCGTTTTATGGTCGTTTTCATGAGATATTACCCATGGTTTTGGGGTTCCAGGGCAATTTACAGCAACAGTAAGACCCAAAACATGTTTGAGATATATCACCAAAAACTCGTCGTTTTCATGTTTTATGGCCGTTTTTAGGAGGAATTGTGCACAATTTTGCGTTTCCAAGGCGATTTGCATGGCCCGTCAGACCGATACATGTTTGAGAGATATGACCAAAAACTCGTCGTTTTCGTGCTTTATGGCTGTTTTCATGAGCTATTTCCCACAGTTTTGGGGATCCAGAGTGATTTTCAACGACCGTAAGTCTCGATAAATGGTTATGCGATATGACCAAAAACTCAACATTTTCCTATTATCTTGCCGTTTTTATGAGCTATTGCCCACGGTTTTGGGGTTCCAGGGCGATTTACAATGACCTTAGCACCCGATACATGTTTGAGAGTATGAGAAAAACTCATCGATTTCGTGTTTTATGGACGTATTTATTTGCTAGTGCTCATAGTTTTGGGGTTTTATAGTTTAGGGTTTAGTGTTTGGGGTTTTAGGTTTGGGTTTAGGATTTAGGGTTTGGGTTTTGTTTAGGGTTTAGGGTCAAATCTCTCAAACATTTATCATGTTTTATGGACGTTTTTGGGATTACGGTTTAGGGTTCAAGGCGATTTAAAACGATAGTGAGACTCGATACATGTTTGAGATATATGATAAAAACTCATCGTTTTCGTGCTTTATGGCCGTTTTCATGAGCTATTGCCCATAGTTTTGGGGATCCAATGTTATTTGCAACGATCGTAAGTCTTGATAAATTTTTCTTCGATATGACCAAAAACTCATCGTTTTCGTATTTTATGGCTATTTTCATGTGCTATTGGCCACAATTTTGGGGTTTCAGGGTGATTTACAATGATCGTAAAACCTGATACATGCTTAAGAGTTATGACAAAAAACTCGTCCTTTTCGTGTTTTATGGTCGTTTTTATGAGCTATTGCCCACGGTTTTGGGTTCCAGGGCGGGTTACAACGACCGTAACACGAGATACATGTTTGAGAGTGAGAAAAACTCATCGATTTCGTGTTTTATGGCCGTATTTATGTGCTACTCCACATAGTTTTGGTGTTTTATGGTTTATGGTTTAGGGTTTGGGATTTTAGGGTTTAGGGTTTGGGTTTTGGTTTAGGGTTTACGGGTTTAGGGTCATATCTCTCAAACATGTATCATGTTATATGGCCGTTTCAGGGATTACGGTTTAGGGTTCAGGGCGAGTTAAGGGTTAGTGAGACCCGATACAAGTTTGAGAGAAATGAACAAAAACTCGTCGTTTTTGTGTTTTCTAGCGGTTTTTGATGAGCTAATTGCCTAGAAATTTGGGGTTCCAGGGCGATTTACAACGACCGTGAGAACCGATACATGATGAGATATAGGACCAAAAACTCATAGTTTTCCGCGTTTTATGGTCGTTTCATGAGATATTACCCATGGTTTTGGGGTTCTAGAGGGCAATTTACAGCAACAGTAAGACCCAATACATGTTTGAGATATATCACCAAAACTCGTCGTTTTCATGTTTTATGGCCGTTTTTAGGAGGAATTGTGCACAATTTTGCGTTTCCAAGGCGATTTGCATGGCCCGTCAGACCCGATACATGTTTGAGAGATATGACCAAAAACTCGTCGTTTTCGTGCTTGCTGGCTGTTTTCATGAGCTATTTCCCACAGTTTTGGGGATCCAGAGTGATTTTCAACGACCGTAAGTCTCGATAAATGGTTCTGCGATATGACCAAAACTCAACATTTTCCTATTATCTTGCTGTTTTTATGAGCTATTGCCCACGGTTTTGGGGTTAGGGCGATTTACAATGACCTTAGCACCCGATACATGTTTGAGAGTATGAGAAAAAACTCATCGATTTCGTGTTTTATGGCCGTATTTATTTGCTAGTGCTCATAGTTTTGGGGTTGTATAGTTGAGGGTTTAGTGTTTGGGGTTTTAGGTTTGGGGTTTAGGATTTAGGGTTTGGGTTTTGGTTAGGGTTTAGGGTTTAGGGTCAAATCTCTCAAACATTTATCATGTTTTATGGACGTTTTTGGGATTACGGTTTAGGGTTCAAGGCGATTTAAAACGATAGTGAGACTCGATACATGTGTGAGATATATGACCAAAAACTCATCGTTTCTCCGTGCTTTATGGCCGTTTTCATGAGCTATTGCCCACATTTTTGGGGATCCAATGTTATTTGCACTATCGTAAGTCTTGATAAATTTTTCTTCGATATGACCAAAAAGTCATCGTTTTCGTATTTTATGGCTATTTTCATGTGCTATTGGCCACAATTTTTGGGGTTTCAGGGTGATTTACAATGATCGTAAAACCTGATACATGCTTAAGAGTTATGACAAAAACTCGTCCTTTTCGTGTTTTATGGTCGTTTTGATTAGCTATTGCCCACGGTTTTGGGGTTCCATGGGCGGTTTACAACGGCCGTAACCGAGATACATGTTTGAGAGTGAGAAAACTCATCGATTTCGTCTTTTATGGCCGTATTTATGTGCTACTGCACATGGTTTGGTTTTTTATGGTTTATGGTTAAAGGTTTGGGATTTAGGGTTTAGGGTTTGGGTTTTGGTTTAGGGTTTACGGGTTTAGGGTTTAGGGTTGGGCTTAGGCTTTAGGGTCATATCTCTCAAACATGTATCATGTTTATATGGCCGTTTCAGGGATTAGGGTTCCAGGGCGGTTTACAACGACCGTAACCCGAGATACATGTTTGAGAGTGTGAGAAAAACTCACCGATTTCGTGTTTTATGGCCGTATTTATGTGCTGACTCCACATAGTTTTGGTCTTTTTCTGGTTATGGTTTAACCGGTTGGGGTTTTCAGGGCTTCGGGTTTTGGTTTAAGGTTTACCGGGTTTAGGGGTCTATCTCTCAACATGTATCATGTTATATGGCCGTTTTCAGGGATTCCGGTTTATGGTCAGGGCGAGTTAAGGGTTAGTGAGACCCGATACAAGTTTGGAGAGAAATGAACAAAAACTCGTCGTTTTTGTGTTTTCTAGCGGTTTGATGAGCTATTGCCTAGAAAATTTGGGGGTTCCAGGGCGATTTACAACGACCGTTGAAGAACCGATTACATGATTGAGATATAGGACCAAAAACTCATAGTTTTCGTGTTTTATGGTCGTTTTCATGAGATAATTACCCATGGTTTTGGGGTTCTAGGGCAATTTACAGCACAGTAAGACCCAATACCATGGTTTGAGATATATCACCAAAAACTCCGTCGTTTTCCTGTTTTATGGCCGTTTTTAGGAGGAATTGTGCACAATTTTGCGGTTCCAAGGCGATTTGCATGGCCCGTCAGACCCGATACATGTTTGAGAGATATGACCAAAAACTCGTCGTTTTCGTTCTTTATGGCTGTTTTCATGAGCTATTTCCCACAGTTTTGGGGATCCAGATTGATTTTCAACGACCGTAAGTCTCGATAAATGGTTCTGCGATATGACCAAAAACTCAACATTTTCCTATTATCTTGCCGTTTTTATGAGCTATTGTCCACGGTTTTTGGGTTCCAGAGCGATTTACAATGACCTTAGCACCCGATACATGTTTGAGAGTATGAGAAAAACTCATCGATTTCGTGTTTTATGGCCGTATTTATTTGCTAGTGCTCATAGTTTTGGGGTTTTATGGTTTAGGGTTTAGTGTTTGGGGTTTTAGGTTTGGGGTTTAGGATTTAGGGTTTGGGTTTTTGTTTAGGTTTAGGGTTTAGGGTCAAATCTCTCAACCATTTATCATGTTTTATGGACGTTTTTGGGATTACGGTTTAGGGTTCAAGGCGATTTAAAACGATAGTGAGACTCGATACATGTTTGAGATATATGATCCAAAAACTCATCGTTTTCGTGCTTTATGGCCGTTTTCATGAGCTATTGCCCCTAGTTTTGGGGATCCAATGTTATTTGCAACGATCGTAAGTCTTGATAAAATTTTTCTTCGATATGACCAAAAACTCATCGTTTTCGTATTTTATGGCTATTTTCATGTGCTATTGGCCACAATTTTTGGGGTTTCACGGGTGATTTACAATGATCGTAAAACCTGATACGATGCTTAAGAGTTATGACAAAAACTCGTCCTTTTTCGTGTTTTATGGTCGTTTTTATGAGCTATTGCCCACGGTTTTGGGGTTCCAGGGCGGGTTACCACGACCGTAACACGAGATACATGTTTGAGAGTGAGAAAACTCATCGATTTCGTGTTTTATGGCCGTATTTATGTGCTACTCCACATAGTTTTTGGTGTTTTATGGTTTATGGTTTAGGGTTTGGGATTTTAGGGTTTAGGGTTTGGGTTTTGGTTTAGGGTTACGGGTTTAGGGTCATATCTCTCAAACATGTATCATGTTATATGGCCGTTTCAGGGATTACGGTTTAGGGTTCAGGGCGAGTTAAGGGTTAGTGAGACCCGATACAAGTTTGAGAGAAATGAACAAAAACTCGTCGTTTTTGTGTTTTCTGGCCGTTTTGATGAGCTATTGCCTAGAAATTTGGGGTTCCAGGGCGATTTACAACGACCGCGAGAACCGATACATGATTGAGATATAGGACCAAAAACTCATAGTTTTCGCGTTTTATGGTCGTTTTCATGAGATATTACCCATGGTTTTGGGTTCCAGGGCAATTTACAGCAACAGTAAGACCCAATACATGTTTGAGATATATCACCAAAAACTCGTCGTTTTCATGTTTTATGGCCGTTTTTAGGAGGAATTGTGCACAATTTTGCGTTTCCAAGGCGATTTGCATGGCCCGTCAGACCCGATACATGTTTGAGAGATATGACCAAAAACTCGTCGTTTTCGTGCTTTATGGCTGTTTTCATGAGCTATTTCCCACAGTTTTGGGGATCCAGAGTGATTTTCAACGACCGTAAGTCTCGATAAATGGTTCTGCGATATGACCAAAAACTCAACATTTTCCTATTATCTTGCCGTTTTTATGAGCTATTGCCCACGGTTTTGGGGTTCCAGGGCGATTTACAATGACCTTAGCACCCGATACATGTTTGAGAGTATGAGAAAAACTCATCGATTTCGTGTTTTATGGACGTATTTATTTGCTAGTGCTCATAGTTTTGGGGTTTTATAGTTTAGGGTTTAGTGTTTGGGGTTTTAGGTTTGGGTTTAGGATTTAGGGTTTGGGTTTTGCTTTAGGGTTTAGGGTCAAATCTCTCAAACATTTATCATGTTTTATGGACGTTTTTGGGATTACGGTTTAGGTTTCAAGGCGATTTAAAACGATAGTGAGACTCGATACATGTTTGAGATATATGATCAAAAACTCATCGTTTTCGTGCTTTATGGCCGTTTTCATGAGCTATTGCCCATAGTTTTGGGGATCCAATGTTATTTGCAACGATCGTAAGTCTTGATAAATTTTCTTCGATATGACCAAAAACTCATCGTTTTCGTATTTTATGGCTATTTTCATGTGCTATTGGCCACAATTTTGGGGTTTCAGGGTGATTTACAATGATCGTAAAACCTGATACATGCTTAAGAGTTATGACAAAAAACTCGTCCTTTTCGTGTTTTATGGTCGTTTTTATGAGCTATTGCCCACGGTTTTAGGGTTTCCAGGGCGGGTTACAACGACCGTAACACGAGATACATGTTTGAGAGTGAGAAAAACTCATCGATTTCGTGTTTTATGGCCCTATTTATGTGCTACTGCACATGGTTTTGGTGTTTTATGGTTTATGGTTTAGGGTTTGGGATTTTAGGGTTTAGGGTTTACGTAGGGTTTACGGTTTAGGGTTTAGGGTTGGGCTTAGGGTTTAGGGTCATATCTCTCAAACATGTATCATGTTATATGGCCGTTTCAGGGATTAGCGTTCCAGGGTGGTTTACAACGACCGTAACACGAGATACATGTTTGAGAGTGTGAGAAAAACTCATCGATTTCGTGTTTTATGGCCGTATTTATGTGGTACTCCACATAGTTTTGGTGTTTTATGGTTTATGGTTTAAGGTTTGGGGTTTTAGGGATTAGGGTTTGGGTTTTGGTTTAAGGTTTACGGGTTTAGGGTCATATCTCTCAAACATGTATCATGTTATATGGCTGTTTCAGGGATTACGGTTTAGGGTTCAGGGCGAGTTAAGGGTTAGTGAGACCCGATACAAGTTTGAGAGAAATGAACAAAAACTCGTCGTTTTTGTGTTTTCTGGCCGTTTTGATGAGCTATTGCCTAGAAATTTGGGGTTCCAGGGCGATTTACAACGACCGTGAGAACCGATACATGATTGAGATATAGGACCAAAAACTCATAGTTTTCGCGTTTTATGGTCGTTTTCATGAGATATACCATGGTTTTGGGGTTCTAGGGCAATTTACAGCAACAGTAAGACCCAATACATGTTTGAGATATATCACCAAAAACTCGTCGTTTTCATGTTTTATGGCCGTTTTTAGGAGGAATTGTGCACAATTTTGCGTTTCCAAGGCGATTTGCATGGCCCGTCAGACCCGATACATGTTTGAGAGATATGACCAAAAACTCGTCGTTTTCGTGCTTTATGGCTGTTTTCATGAGCTATTTCCCACAGTTTTGGGGATCCAGAGTGATTTTCAACGACCGTAAGTCTCGATAAATGGTTACGCGATATGACCAAAAACTCAACATTTTCCTATTATCTTGCCGTTTTTATGAGCTATTGCCCACGGTTTTGGGGTTCCAGGGCGATTTACAATGACCTTAGCACCCGATACATGTTTGAGAGTATGAGAAAAACTCATCGATTTCGTGTTTTATGGACGTATTTATTTGCTAGTGCTCATAGTTTTGGGGTTTTTAGTTTAGGGTTTAGTGTTTGGGGTTTAGGTTTGGGTTTAGGATTTAGGGTTTGGGTTTTGGTTTAGGGTTTAGGGTCAAATCTCTCAAACATTTATCATGTTTTATGGACGTTTTTGGGATTATGGTTTAGGGTTCAAGGCGATTTAAAACGATAGTGAGACTCGATACATGTTTGAGATATATGATCAAAAACTCATCGTTTTCGTGCTTTATGGCCGTTTTCATGAGCTATTGCCCATAGTTTTGGGGATCCAATGTTATTTGCAACGATCGTAAGTCTTGATAAATTTTTCTTCGATATGACCAAAAACTCATCGTTTTCGTATTTTATGGCTATTTTCATGTGCTATTGGCCACAATTTTGGGGTTTCAGGGTGATTTACAATGATCGTAAAACCTGATACATGCTTAAGAGTTATGACAAAAAACTCGTCCTTTTCGTGTTTTATGGTCGTTTTTATGAGCTATTGCCCACGGTTTTAGGGTTCCAGGGCGGGTTACAACGACCGTAACACGAGATACATGTTTGAGAGTGAGAAAAACTCATCGATTTCGTGTTTTATGGCCGTATTTATGTGCTACTCCACATAGTTTTGGTGTTTTATGGTTTATGGTTTAGGGTTTGGGATTTTAGGGTTTAGGGTTTGGGTTTTGGTTTAGGGTTTACGGGTTTAGGGTCATATCTCTCAAACATGTATCATGTTATATGGCCGTTTCAGGGATTACGGTTTAGGGTTCAGGGCGAGTTAAGGGTTAGTGAGACCCGATACAAGTTTGAGAGAAATGAACAAAAACTCGTCGTTTTTGTGTTTTCTGGCCGTTTTGATGAGCTATTGCCTAGAAATTTGGGGGTTCCAGGGCGATTTACAACGACCGCGAGAACCGATACATGATTGAGATATAGGACCAAAAACTCATAGTTTTCGCGTTTTATGGTCGTTTTCATGAGATATTACCCATGGTTTTGGGGTTCTAGGGCAATTTACAGCAACAGTAAGACCCAAAACATGTTTGAGATATATCACCAAAAACTCGTCGTTTTCATGTTTTATGGCCGTTTTTAGGAGGAATTGTGCACAATTTTGCGTTTCCAAGGCGATTTGCATGGCCCGTCAGACCCGATACATGTTTGAGAGATATGACCAAAAACTCGTCGTTTTCGTGCTTTATGGCTGTTTTCATGAGCTATTTCCCACAGTTTTGGGGATCCAGAGTGATTTTCAACGACCGTAAGTCTCGATAAATGGTTATGCGATATGACCAAAAACTCAACATTTTCCTATTATCTTGCCGTTTTTATGAGCTATTGCCCACGGTTTTGGGGTTCCCGGGTGATTTACAATGACCTTAGCACCAGATACATGTTTGAGTGTATGAGAAAAACTCATCGATTTCGTGTTTTATGGACGTATTTATTTGCTAGTGCTCATAGTTTTGGGGTTTTATAGTTTAGGGTTTAGTGTTTGGGGTTTTAGGTTTGGGTTTAGGATTTAGGGTTTGGGTTTTGGTTTAGGGTTTAGGGTCAAATCTCTCAACATTTATCATGTTTTATGGACGTTTTTGGGATTACGGTTTAGGGTTCAAGGCGATTTAAAACGATAGTGAGACTCGATACATGTTTGAGATATATGATCAAAAACTCATCGTTTTCGTGCTTTATGGCCGTTTTCATGAGCTATTGCCCATAGTTTTGGGGATCCAATGTTATTTGCAACGATCGTAAGTCTTGATAAATTTTTCTTCGATATGACCAAAAACTCATCGTTTTCGTATTTTATGGCTATTTTCATGTGCTATTGGCCACAATTTTGGGGTTTCAGGGTGATTTACAATGATCGTAAAACCTGATACATGCTTAAGAGTTATGACAAAAAACTCGTCCTTTTCGTGTTTTATGGTCGTTTTTATGAGCTATTGCCCACGGTTTTAGGGTTCCAGGGCGGGTTACAACGACCGTAACACGAGATACATGTTTGAGAGTGAGAAAAACTCATCGATTTCGTGTTTTATGGCCGTATTTATGTGCTACTCCACATAGTTTTGGTGTTTTATGGTTTATGGTTTAGGGTTTGGGATTTTAGGGTTTAGGGTTTTGGTTTTGGTTTAGGGTTTACGGGTTTAGGGTCATATCTCTCAAACATGTATCATGTTATATGGCCGTTTCAGGGATTACGGTTTAGGGTTCAGGGCGAGTTAAGGGTTAGTGAGACCCGATACAAGTTTGAGAGAAATGAACAAAAACTCGTCGTTTTTGTGTTTTCTGGCCGTTTTGATGAGCTATTGCCTAGAAATTTGGGGTTCCAGGGCGATTTACAACGACCGCGAGAACCGATACATGATTGAGATATAGGACCAAAAACTCATAGTTTTCGCGTTTTATGGTCGTTTTCATGAGATATTACCCATGGTTTTGGGGTTCCAGGGCAATTTACAGCAACAGTAAGACCCAAAACATGTTTGAGATATATCACCAAAAACTCGTCGTTTTCATGTTTTATGGCCGTTTTTAGGAGGAATTGTGCACAATTTTGCGTTTCCAAGGCGATTTGCATGGCCCGTCAGACCCGATACATGTTTGAGAGATATGACCAAAAACTCGTCGTTTTCGTGCTTTATGGCTGTTTTCATGAGCTATTTCCCACAGTTTTGGGGATCCAGAGTGATTTTCAACGACCGTAAGTCTCGATAAATGGTTATGCGATATGACCAAAAACTCAACATTTTCCTATTATCTTGCCGTTTTTATGAGCTATTGCCCACGGTTTTGGGGTTCCAGGGCGATTTACAATGACCTTAGCACCCGATACATGTTTGAGAGTATGAGAAAAACTCATCGATTTCGTGTTTTATGGACGTATTTATTTGCTAGTGCTCATAGTTTTGGGGTTTTATAGTTTAGGGTTTAGTGTTTGGGGTTTTAGGTTTGGGTTTAGGATTTAGGGTTTGGGTTTTGCTTTAGGGTTTAGGGTCAAATCATCTCAAACATTTATCATGTTTTATGGACGTTTTTGGGATTACGGTTTAGGTTTCAAGGCGATCTAAAACGATAGTGAGACTCGATACATGTTTGAGATATATGATCAAAAACTCATCGTTTTCGTGCTTTATGGCCGTTTTCATGAGGTATTGCCCATAGTTTTGGGGATCAATGTTATTTGCAATGATCGTAAGTCTTGATAAATTTTTCTTCGATATGACCAAAAACTCATCGTTTTCGTATTTTATGGCTATTTTCATGTGCTGTTGGCCACAATTTTGGGGTTTCAGGGTGATTTACAATGATCGTAAAACCTGATACATGCTTCAGAGTTATGACAAAAAACTCGTCCTTTTCGTGTTTTATGGTCGTTTTTATGAGCTATTGCCCACGGTTTTAGGGTTTCCAGGGCGGGTTACAACGACCGTAACACGAGATACATGTTTGAGAGTGAGAAAAACTCATCGATTTCGTGTTTATGGCCCTATTTATGTGCTACTGCACATGGTTTTGGTGTTTTATGGTTTATGGTTTAGGGTTTGGGATTTTAGGGTTTAGGGTTTACGCGTTTACGGGTTTACGGGTTTAGGGTTTAGGGTTTGGGCTTAGGGTTTAGGGTCATATCTCTCAAACATGTATCATGTTATATGGCCGTTTCAGGGATTAGCATTCTAGGGTGGTTTACAACGACCGTAACACGAGATACATGTTTGAGAGTGTGAGAAAAACTCATCGATTTCGTGTTTTATGGCCGTATTTATGTGGTACTCCACATAGTTTTGGTGTTTTATGGTTTATGGTTTAAGGTTTGGGGTTTTAGGGATTAGGGTTTGGGTTTTGGTTTAAGGTTTACGGGTTTAGGGTCATATCTCTCAAACATGTATCATGTTATATGGCTGTTTCAGGGATTACGGTTTAGGGTTCAGGGCGAGTTAAGGGTTAGTGAGACCCGATACAAGTTTGAGAGAAATGAACAAAAACTCGTCGTTTTGTGTTTTCTGGCCGTTTTGATGAGCTATTGCCTAGAAATTTGGGGTTCCAGGGCGATTTACAACGACCGTGAGAACCGATACATGATTGAGATATAGGACCAAAAACTCATAGTTTTCACGTTTTATGGTCGTTTTCATGAGATATTACCCATGGTTTTGGGGTTCTAGGGCAATTTACAGCAACAGTAAGACCCAATACATGTTTGAGATATATCACCAAAAACTCGTCGTTTTCATGTTTTATGGCCGTTTTTAGGAGGAACTGTGCACAATTTTGCGTTTCCAAGGCGATTTGCATGGCCCGTCAGACCCGATACATGTTTGAGAGATATGACCAAAAACTCGTCGTTTTCGTGCTTTATGGCTGTTTTCATGAGCTATTTCCCACAGTTTTGGGGATCCAGAGTGATTTTCAACGACCGTAAGTCTCGATAAATGGTTACGCGATATGACCAAAAACTCAACATTTTCCTATTATCTTGCCGTTTTTATGAGCTATTGCCCACGGTTTTTGGGGTTCCAGGGCGATTTACAATGACCTTAGCACCCGATACATGTTTGAGAGTATGAGAAAAACTCATCGATTTCGTGTTTTATGGACGTATTTATTGCTAGTGCTCATAGTTTTGGGGTTTTATAGTTTAGGGTTTAGTGTTTGGGGTTTTAGGTTTGGGTTTAGGATTTAGGGTTTGGGTTTTGGTTTAGGGTTTAGGGTCAAATCTCTCAAACATTTATCATGTTTTATGGACGTTTTTGGGATTACGGTTTAGGGTTCAAGGCGATTTAAAACGATAGTGAGACTCGATACATGTTTGAGATATATGATCAAAAACTCATCGTTTTCGTGCTTTATGGCCGTTTTCATGAGCTATTGCCCATAGTTTTGGGGATCCAATGTTATTTGCAACGATCGTAAGTCTTGATAAATTTTTCTTCGATATGACCAAAAACTCATCGTTTTCGTATTTTATGGCTATTTTCATGTGCTATTGGCCACAATTTTGGGGTTTCAGGGTGATTTACAATGATCGTAAAACCTGATACATGCTTAAGAGTTATGACAAAAAACTCGTCCTTTTCGTGTTTTATGGTCGTTTTTATGAGCTATTGCCCACGGTTTTAGGGTTCCAGGGCGGGGTTACAACGACCGTAACACGAGATACATGTTTGAGAGTGAGAAAAACTCATCGATTTCGTGTTTTATGGCCGTATTTATGTGCTACTCCACATAGTTTTGGTGTTTTATGGTTTATGGTTTAGGGTTTGGGATTTTAGGGTTTAGGGTTTGGGTTTTGGTTTAGGGTTTACGGGTTTAGGGTCATATCTCTCAAACATGTATCATGTTATATGGCCGTTTCAGGGATTACGGTTTAGGGTTCAGGGCGAGTTAAGGGTTAGTGAGACCCGATACAAGTTTGAGAGAAATGAACAAAAACTCGTCGTTTTTGTGTTTTCTGGCCGTTTTGATGAGCTATTGCCTAGAAATTTGGGGTTCCAGGGCGATTTACAACGACCGCGAGAACCGATACATGATTGAGATATAGGACCAAAAACTCATAGTTTTCGCGTTTTATGGTCGTTTTCATGAGATATTACCCATGGTTTTGGGGTTCCGGGGCAATTTACAGCAACAGTAAGACCCAAAACATGTTTGAGATATATCACCAAAAACTCGTTGTTTCATGTTTTATGGCCGTTTTTAGGAGGAATTGTGCACAATTTTGCGTTTCCAAGGCGATTTGCATGGCCCGTCACACCCGATACATGTTTGAGAGATATGACCAAACACTCGTCGTTTTCGTGCTTTATGGCTGTTTTCATGAGCTATTTCCCACAGTTTTGGGGATCCAGAGTGATTTTCAACGACCGTAAGTCTCGATAAATGGTTATGCGATATGACCAAAAACTCAACATTTTCCTATTATCTTGCCTGTTTTTATGAGCTATTGCCCACGGTTTTTGGTGTTCCAGGGCGATTTACAATGACCTTAGCACCCGATACATGTTTGAGAGTATGAGAAAAACTCATCGATTTCGTGTTTTATGGACGTATTTATTTGCTAGTGCTCATAGTTTTGGGGTTTTATAGTTTAGGGTTTAGTGTTTGGGGTTTTAGGTTTGGGTTTAGGATTTAGGGTTTGGGTTTTGGTTTAGGGTTTAGGGTCAAATCTCTCAAACATTTATCATGTTTTATGGACGTTTTTGGGATTACGGTTTAGGGTTCAAGGCGATTTAAAACGATAGTGAGACTCGATACATGTTTGAGATATATGATCAAAAACTCATCGTTTTCGTGCTTTATGGCCGTTTTCATGAGCTATTGCCCATAGTTTTGGGGATCCAATGTTATTTGCAACGATCGTAAGTCTTGATAAATTTTTCTTCGATATGACCAAAAACTCATCGTTTTCGTATTTTATGGCTATTTTCATGTGCTATTGGCCACAATTTTGGGGTTTCAGGGTGATTTACAATGATCGTAATACCTGATACATGCTTAAGAGTTATGACAAAAAACTCGTCCTTTTCGTGTTTTATGGTCGTTTTTATGAGCTATTGCCCACGGTTTTAGGGTTCCAGGGCGGGTTACAACGACCGTAACACAAGATACATGTTTGATAGTGAGAAAAACTCATCGATTTCGTGTTTTATGGCCGTATTTATGTGCTACTCCACATAGTTTTGGTGTTTTTATGGTTTATGGGGTTTGGGATTTTAGGGTTTAGGGTTTGGGTTTTGGTTTAGGGTTTACGGGTTTAGGGTCATATCTCTCAAACATGTATCATGTTATATGGCCGTTTCAGGGATTACGGTTTAGGGTTCAGGGCGAGTTAAGGGTTAGTGAGACCCGATACAAGTTTGAGAGAAATGAACAAAAACTCGTCGTTTTTGTGTTTTCTGGCCGTTTTGATGAGCTATTGCCTAGAAATTTGGGGTTCCAGGGCGATTTACAACGACCGCGAGAACCGATACATGATTGAGATATAGGACCAAAAACTCATAGTTTTCGCGTTTTATGGTCGTTTTCATGAGATATTACCCATGGTTTTGGGGTTCCAGGGCAATTTACAGCAATAGTAAGACCCAAAACATGTTTGAGATATATCACCAAAAACTCGTCGTTTTCATGTTTTATGGCCGTTTTTAGGAGGAATTGTGCACAATTTTGCGGTTCCAAGGCGATTTGCATGGCCCGTCAGACCCGATACATGTTTGAGAGATATGACCAAAAACTCGTCGTTTTCGTTCTTTATGGCTGTTTTCATGAGCTATTTCCCACAAGTTTTGGGGATCCAGAGTGATTTTCAACGACCGTAAGTCTCGATAAATGGTTATGCGATATGACCAAAAACTCAACATTTTCCTATTATCTTGCCGTTTTTATGAGCTATTGCCCACGGTTTTGGGGTTCCAGGGCGATTTACAATGACCTTAGCACCCGATACATGTTTGAGAGTATGAGAAAAACTCATCGATTTCGTGTTTTATGGACGTATTTATTTGCTAGTGCTCATAGTTTTGGGGTTTTATAGTTTAGGGTTTAGTGTTTGGGGTTTTAGGTTTGGGTTTAGGATTTAGGGTTTGGGTTTTGGTTTAGGGTTTAGGGTCAAATCTCTCAAACATTTATCATGTTTTATGGACGTTTTTGGGATTACGGTTTAGGTTCAAGGCGATTTAAAACGATAGTGAGACTCGATACATGTTTGAGATATATGATTAAAAACTCATCGTTTTCGTGCTTTATGGCCGTTTTCACTGAGCCATTGCCCATAGTTTTGGGGATCCAATGTTATTTGCAACGATCGTAAGTCTTGAGAAATTTTTCTTCGATATGACCAAAAACTCATCGTTTTCGTATTTTATGGCTATTTTCATGTGCTATTGGCCACAATTTTGGGGTTTCAGGGTGATTTACAATGATCGTAAAACCTGATACATGCTTAAGAGTTATGACACAAAACTCGTCCTTTTCGTGTTTTATGGTCGTTTTTATGAGCTATTGCCCACGGTTTTAGGGTTCCAGGGCGGGTTACAACGACCGTAACACGAGATACATGTTTGAGAGTGAGAAAAACTCATCGATTTCGTGTTTTATGGCCGTATTTATGTGCTACTCCACATAGTTTTGGTGTTTTATGGTTTATGGTTTAGGGTTTGGGATTTTAGGGTTTAGGGTTTGGGTTTTGGTTTAGGGTTTACGGGTTTAGGGTCATATCTCTCAAACATGTATCATGTTATATGGCCGTTTCAGGGATTACGGTTTAGGGTTCAGGGCGAGTTAAGGGTTAGTGAGACCCGATACAAGTTTGAGAGAAATGAACAAAAACTCGTCGTTTTTGTGTTTTCTGGCCGTTTTGATGAGCTATTGCCTAGAAATTTGGGGTTCCAGGGCGATTTACAACGACCGCGAGAACCGATACATGATTGAGATATAGGACCAAAAACTCATAGTTTTCGCGTTTTATGGTCGTTTTCATGAGATATTACCCATGGTTTTGGGGTTCCAGGGCAATTTACAGCAACAGTAAGACCCAATACATGTTTGAGATATATCACCAAAAACTCGTCGTTTTCATATTTTATGGCCGTTTTTAGGAGGAATTATGCACAATTTTGCGTTTCCAAGGCGATTTGCATGGCCCGTCAGACCCGATACATGTTTGAGAGATATGACCAAAAACTCGTCGTTTTCGTTCTTTATGGCTGTTTTCATGAGCTATTTCCCACAGTTTTGGGGATCCAGAGTGATTTTCAACGACCGTAAGTCTCGATAAATGGTTATGCGATATGACCAAAAACTCAACATTTTCCTATTATCTTGCCGTTTTTATGAGCTATTGCCCACGGTTTTGGGGTTCCAGGGCGATTTACAATGACCTTAGCACCCGATACATGTTTGAGAGTATGAGAAAAACTCATCGATTTCGTGTTTTATGGACGTATTTATTTGCTAGTGCTCATAGTTTTGGGGTTTTGTAGTTTAGGGTTTAGTGTTTGGGGTTTTAGGTTTGGGGTTTAGGATTTAGGTTTGGGTTTTGGTTTAGGGTTTAGGGTCAAATCTCTCAAACATTTATCATGTTTTATGGACGTTTTTGGGATTACGGTTTAGGGTTCAAGGCGATTTAAAACGATAGTGAGACTCGATACATGTTTGAGATATATGATCAAAAACTCATCGTTTTCGTGCTTTATGGCCGTTTTCATGAGCTATTGCCCATAGTTTTGGGGATCCAATGTTATTTGCAACGATCGTAAGTCTTGATAAATTTTTCTTCGATATGACCAAAAACTCATCGTTTTCGTATTTTATGGCTATTTTCATGTGCTATTGGCCACAATTATTGGGTTTCAGGGTGATTTACAATGATCGTAAAACCTGATACATGCTTAAGAGTTATGACAAAAAACTCGTCCTTTTCGTGTTTTATGGTCGTTTTTATGAGCTATTGCCCACGGTTTTAGGGTTCCAGGGCGGGTTACAACGACCGTAACACGAGATACATGTTTGAGAGTGAGAAAAACTCATCGATTTCGTGTTTTATGGCCGTATTTATGTGCTACTGCACATGGTTTTGGTGTTTTATGGTTTATGGTTTAGGGTTTGGGATTTTAGGGTTTAGGGTTTGGGTTCTGGTTTAGGGTTTACGGGTTTAGGGTCATATCTCTCAAACATGTATCATGTTATATGGCCGTTTCAGGGATTACGGTTTAGGGTTCAGGGCGAGTTAAGGGTTAGTGAGACCCGATACAAGTTTGAGAGAAATGAACAAAAACTCGTCGTTTTTGTGTTTTCTGGCCGTTTTGATGAGCTATTGCCTAGAAATTTGGGGTTCCAGGGGGATTTACAACGACCGCGAGAACCGATACATGATTGAGATATAGGACCAAAAACTCATAGTTTTCGCGTTTTATGGTCGTTTTCATGAGATATTACCCATGGTTTTGGGGTTCCAGGGGCAATTTACAGCAACAGTAAGACCCAAAACATGTTTGAGATATATCACCAAAAACTCGTTGTTTTCATGTTTTATGGCCGTTTTTAGGAGGAATTGTGCACAATTTTGCGTTTCCAAGGCGATTTGCATGGCCCGTCACACCCGATACATGTTTGAGAGATATGACCAAACACTCGTCGTTTTCGTGCTTTATGGCTGTTTTCATGAGCTATTTCCCACAGTTTTGGGGTTCCAGAGTGATTTTCAACGACCGTAAGTCTCGATAAATGGTTATGCGATATGACCAAAAACTCAACATTTTCCTATTATCTTGCTGTTTTTATGAGCTATTGCCCACGGTTTTTGGTGTTCCAGGGCGATTTACAATGACCTTAGCACCCGATACATGTTTGAGAGTATGAGAAAAACTCATCGATTTCGTGTTTTATGGACGTATTTATTTGCTAGTGCTCATAGTTTTGGGGTTTTATAGTTTAGGGTTTAGTGTTTGGGGTTTTAGGTTTGGGTTTAGGATTTAGGGTTTGGGTTTTGGTTTAGGGTTTAGGGTCAAATCTCTCAAACATTTATCATGTTTTATGGACGTTTTTGGGATTACGGTTTAGTTAGGGTTCAAGGCGATTTAAAACGATAGTGAGACTCGATACATGTTTGAGATATATGATCAAAAACTCATCGTTTTCGTGCTTTATGGCCGTTTTCATGAGCTATTGCCCATAGTTTTGGGGATCCAATGTTATTTGCAACGATCGTAAGTCTTGATAAATTTTTCTTCGATATGACCAAAAACTCATCGTTTTCGTATTTTATGGCTATTTTCATGTGCCATTGGCCACAATTTTGGGGTTTCAGGGTGATTTACAATGATCGTAAAACCTGATACATGCTTAAGAGTTATGACAAAAAACTCGTCCTTTTCGTGTTTTATGGTCGTTTTTATGAGCTATTGCCCACGGTTTTAGGGTTCCAGGGCGGGTTACAACGACCGTAACACGAGATACATGTTTGAGAGTGAGAAAAACTCATCGATTTCGTGTTTTATGGCCGTATTTATGTGCTACTCCACATAGTTTTGGTGTTTTATGGTTTATGGTTTAGGGTTTGGGATTTTAGGGTTTAGGGTTTGGGTTTTGGTTTAGGGTTTACGGGTTTAGGGTCATATCTCTCAAACATGTATCATGTTATATGGCCGTTTCAGGGATTACGGTTTAGGGTTCAGGGCGAGTTAAGGGTTAGTGAGACCCGATACAAGTTTGAGAGAAATGAACAAAAACTCGTCGTTTTTGTGTTTTCTGGCCGTTTTGATGAGCTATTGCCTAGAAATTTGGGGTTCCAGGGGGATTTACAACGACCGCGAGAACCGATACATGATTGAGATATAGGACCAAAAACTCATAGTTTTCGCGTTTTATGGTCGTTTTCATGAGATATTACCCATGGTTTTGGGGTTCCGGGGCAATTTACAGCAACAGTAAGACCCAAAACATGTTTGAGATATATCACCAAAAACTCGTTGTTTTCATGTTTTATGGCCGTTTTTAGGAGGAATTGTGCACAATTTTGCGTTTCCAAGGCGATTTGCATGGCCCGTCACACCCGATACATGTTTGAGAGATATGACCAAACACTCGTCGTTTTCGTGCTTTATGGCTGTTTTCATGAGCTATTTCCCACAGTTTTGGGGTTCCAGAGTGATTTTCAACGACCGTAAGTCTCGATAAATGGTTATGCGATATGACCAAAAACTCAACATTTTCCTATTATCTTGCTGTTTTTATGAGCTATTGCCCACGGTTTTTGGTGTTCCAGGGCGATTTACAATGACCTTAGCACCCGATACATGTTTGAGAGTATGAGAAAAACTCATCGATTTCGTGTTTTATGGACGTATTTATTTGCTAGTGCTCATAGTTTTGGGGTTTTATAGTTTAGGGTTTAGTGTTTGGGGTTTTAGGTTTGGGTTTAGGATTTAGGGTTTGGGTTTTGGTTTAGGGTTTAGGGTCAAATCTCTCAAACATTTATCATGTTTATGGACGTTTTTGGGATTACGGTTTAGGGTTCAAGGCGATTTAAAACGATAGTGAGACTCGATACATGTTTGAGATATATGATCAAAAACTCATCGTTTTCGTGCTTTATGGCCGTTTTCATGAGCTATTGCCCATAGTTTTGGGGATCCAATGTTATTTGCAACGATCGTAAGTCTTGATAAATTTTTCTTCGATATGACCAAAAACTCATCGTTTTCGTATTTTATGGCTATTTTCATGTGCTATTGGCCACAATTTTGGGGTTTCAGGGTGATTTACAATGATCGTAAAACCTGATACATGCTTAAGAGTTATGACAAAAAACTCGTCCTTTTCGTGTTTTATGGTCGTTTTTATGAGCTATTGCCCACGGTTTTAGGGTTCCAGGGCGGGTTACAACGACCGTAACACAAGATACATGTTTGAGAGTGAGAAAAACTCATCGATTTCGTGTTTTTATGGCCGTATTTATGTGCTACTCCACATAGTTTTGGTGTTTTATGGTTTATGGTTTAGGGTTTGGGATTTTAGGGTTTAGGGTTTGGGTTTTGGTTTAGGGTTTACGGGTTTAGGGTCATATCTCTCAAACATGTATCATGTTATATGGCCGTTTCAGGGATTACGGTTTAGGGTTCAGGGCGAGTTAAGGGTTAGTGAGACCCGATACAAGTTTGAGAGAAATGAACAAAAACTCGTCGTTTTTGTGTTTTCTGGCCGTTTTGATGAGCTATTGCCTAGAAATTTGGGGTTCCAGGGCGATTTACAACGACCGCGAGAACCGATACATGATTGAGATATAGGACCAAAAACTCATAGTTTTCGCGTTTTATGGTCGTTTTCATGAGATATTACCCATGGTTTTGGGGTTCCAGGGCAATTTACAGCAATAGTAAGACCCAAAACATGTTTGAGATATATCACCAAAAACTCGTCGTTTTCATGTTTTATGGCCGTTTTTAGGAGGAATTGTGCACAATTTTGCGGTTCCAAGGCGATTTGCATGGCCCGTCAGACCCGATACATGTTTGAGAGATATGACCAAAAACTCGTCGTTTTCGTTCTTTATGGCTGTTTTCATGAGCTATTTCCCACAATTTTGGGGATCCAGAGTGATTTTCAACGACCGTAAGTCTCGATAAATGGTTATGCGATATGACCAAAAACTCAACATTTTCCTATTATCTTGCCGTTTTTATGAGCTATTGCCCACGGTTTTGGGGTTCCAGGGCGATTTACAATGACCTTAGCACCCGATACATGTTTGAGAGTATGAGAAAAACTCATCGATTTCGTGTTTTATGGACGTATTTATTTGCTAGTGCTCATAGTTTTGGGGTTTTATAGTTTAGGGTTTAGTGTTTGGGGTTTTAGGTTTGGGTTTAGGATTTAGGGTTTGGGTTTTGGTTTAGGGTTTAGGGTCAAATCTCTCAAACATTTATCATGTTTTATGGACGTTTTTGGGATTACGGTTTAGGGTTCAAGGCGATTTAAAACGATAGTGAGACTCGATACATGTTTGAGATATATGATTAAAAACTCATCGTTTTCGTGCTTTATGGCCGTTTTCACGAGCCATTGCCCATAGTTTTGGGGATCCAATGTTATTTGCAACGATCGTAAGTCTTGAGAAATTTTTCTTCGATATGACCAAAAACTCATCGTTTTCGTATTTTATGGCTATTTTCATGTGCTATTGGCCACAATTTTGGGGTTTCAGGGTGATTTACAATGATCGTAAAACCTGATACATGCTTAAGAGTTATGACACAAAACTCGTCCTTTTCGTGTTTTATGGTCGTTTTTATGAGCTATTGCCCACGGTTTTGGGTTTCCAGGGCGGGTTACAACGACCGTAACACGAGATACATGTTTGAGAGTGAGAAAAACTCATCGATTTCGTGTTTTATGGCCGTATTTATGTGCTACTCCACATAGTTTTGGTGTTTTATGGTTTATGGTTTAGGGTTTGGGATTTTAGGGTTTAGGGTTTGGGTTTTGGTTTAGGGTTTACGGGTTTAGGGTCATATCTCTCAAACATGTATCATGTTATATGGCCGTTTCAGGGATTACGGTTTAGGGTTCAGGGCGAGTTAAGGGTTAGTGAGACCCGATACAAGTTTGAGAGAAATGAACAAAAACTCGTCGTTTTTGTGTTTTCTGGCCGTTTTGATGAGCTATTGCCTAGAAATTTGGGGTTCCAGGGCGATTTACAACGACCGCGAGAACCGATACATGATTGAGATATAGGACCAAAAACTCATAGTTTTCGCGTTTTATGGTCGTTTTCATGAGATATTACCCATGGTTTTGGGGTTCCAGGGCAATTTACAGCAACAGTAAGACCCAATACATGTTTGAGATATATCACCAAAAACTCGTCGTTTTCATGTTTTATGGCCGTTTTTAGGAGGAATTATGCACAATTTTGCGTTTCCAAGGCGATTTGCATGGCCCGTCAGACCCGATACATGTTTGAGAGATATGACCAAAAACTCGTCGTTTTCGTGCTTTATGGCTGTTTTCATGAGCTATTTCCCACAGTTTTGGGGATCCAGAGTGATTTTCAACGACCGTAAGTCTCGATAAATGGTTATGCGATATGACCAAAAACTCAACATTTTCCTATTATCTTGCCGTTTTTATGAGCTATTGCCCACGGTTTTGGGGTTCCAGGGCGATTTACAATGACCTTAGCACCCGATACATGTTTGAGAGTATGAGAAAAACTCATCGATTTCGTGTTTTATGGACGTATTTATTTGCTAGTGCTCATAGTTTTGGGGTTTTGTAGTTTAGGGTTTAGTGTTTGGGGTTTTAGGTTTGGGTTTAGGATTTAGGGTTTGGGTTTTGCTTTAGGGTTTAGGGTCAAATCTCTCAAACATTTATCATGTTTTATGGACGTTTTTGGGATTACGGTTTAGGTTTCAAGGCGATTTAAAACGATAGTGAGACTCGATACATGTTTGAGATATATGATCAAAAACTCATCGTTTTCGTGCTTTATGGCCGTTTTCATGAGCTATTGCCCATAGTTTTGGGGATCCAATGTTATTTGCAACGATCGTAAGTCTTGATAAATTTTTCTTCGATATGACCAAAAACTCATCGTTTTCGTATTTTATGGCTATTTTCATGTGCTATTGGCCACAATTTTGGGGTTTCAGGGTGATTTACAATGATCGTAAAACCTGATACATGCTTAAGAGTTATGACAAAAAACTCGTCCTTTTCGTGTTTTATGGTCGTTTTTATGAGCTATTGCCCACGGTTTTAGGGTTCCAGGGCGGGTTACAACGACCGTAACACGAGATACATGTTTGAGAGTGAGAAAAACTCATCGATTTCGTGTTTTATGGCCCTATTTATGTGCTACTGCACATGGTTTTGGTGTTTTATGGTTTATGGTTTAGGGTTTGGGATTTTAGGGTTTAGGGTTTACGGGTTTACGGGTTTAGGGTTTAGGGTTTGGGCTTAGGGTTTAGGGTCATATCTCTCAAACATGTATCATGTTATATGGCCGTTTCAGGGATTAGCGTTCCAGGGTGGTTTACAACGACCGTAACACGAGATACATGTTTGAGAGTGTGAGAAAAACTCATCGATTTCGTGTTTTATGGCCGTATTTATGTGGTACTCCACATAGTTTTGGTGTTTTATGGTTTATGGTTTAAGGTTTGGGGTTTTAGGGATTAGGGTTTGGGTTTTGGTTTAAGGTTTACGGGTTTAGGGTCATATCTCTCAAACATGTATCATGTTATATGGCTGTTTCAGGGATTACGGTTTAGGGTTCAGGGCGAGTTAAGGGTTAGTGAGACCCGATACAAGTTTGAGAGAAATGAACAAAAACTCGTCGTTTTTGTGTTTTCTGGCCGTTTTGATGAGCTATTGCCTAGAAATTTGGGGTTCCAGGGCGATTTACAACGACCGTGAGCACCGATACATGATTGAGATATAGGACCAAAAACTCATAGTTTTCGCGTTTTATGGTCGTTTTCATGAGATATTACCCATGGTTTTGGGGTTCTAGGGCAATTTACAGCAACAGTAAGACCCAATACATGTTTGAGATATATCACCAAAAACTCGTCGTTTTCATGTTTTATGGCCGTTTTTAGGAGGAACTGTGCACAATTTTGCGTTTCCAAGGCGATTTGCATGGCCCGTCAGACCCGATACATGTTTGAGAGATATGACCAAAACTCGTCGTTTTCGTGCTTTATGGCTGTTTTCATGAGCTATTTCCCACAGTTTTGGGGATCCAGAGTGATTTTCAACGACCGTAAGTCTCGATAAATGGTTACGCGATATGACCAAAAACTCAGCATTTTCCTATTATCTTGCCGTTTTTATGAGCTATTGCCCACGGTTTTGGGGTTCCAGGGCGATTTACAATGACCTTAGCACCCGATACATGTTTGAGAGTATGAGAAAAACTCATCGATTTCGTGTTTTATGGCCATATTTATTTGCTAGTGCTCATAGTTTTGGTGTTTTATAGTTTAGGGTTTAGTGTTTGGGGTTTTAGGTTTGGGGTTTAGGATTTAGGGTTTGGGTTTTGGTTTAGGGTTTAGGGTCAAATCTCTCAAACATTTATCATGTTTTATGGACGTTTTTGGGATTACGGTTTAGGGTTCAAGGCGATTTAAAACGATAGTGAGACTCGATACATGTTTGAGATATATGATCAAAAACTCATCGTTTTCGTGCTTTATGGCCGTTTTCATGAGCTATTGCCCATAGTTTTGGGGATCCAATGTTATTTGCAACGATCGTAAGTCTTGATAAATTTTTCTTCGATATGACCAAAAACTCATCGTTTTCGTATTTTATGGCTATTTTCATGTGCTATTGGCCACAATTATTGGGTTTCAGGGTGATTTACAATGATCGTAAACCTGATACATGCTTAAGAGTTATGACAAAAAACTCGTCCTTTTCGTGTTTTATGGTCGTTTTTATGAGCTATTGCCCACGGTTTTAGGGTTCCAGGGCGGGTTACAACGACCGTAACACGAGATACATGTTTGAGAGTGAGAAAAACTCATCGATTTCGTGTTTTATGGCCGTATTTATGTGCTACTGCACATGGTTTTGGTGTTTTATGGTTTATGGTTAGGGTTTGGGATTTTAGGGTTTAGGGTTTGGGTTTTGGTTTAGGGTTTACGGGTTTAGGGTTTAGGGTTTGGGCTTAGGGTTTAGGGTGATATCTCTCAAACATGTATCATGTTATATGGCCGTTTCAGGGATTAGGGTTCCATGGCGGTTTACAACGACCGTAACACGAGATACATGTTTGAGAGTGTGAGAAAAACTCATCGATTTCGTGTTTTATGGCCGTATTTATGTGCTACTCCACATAGTTTTGGTGTTTTATGGTTTATGGTTTAAGGTTTGGGGTTTTAGGGATTAGGGTTTGGGTTTTGGTTTAAGGTTTACGGGTTTAGGGTCATATCTCTCAAACATGTATCATGTTATATGGCCGTTTCAGGGATTACGGTTTAGGGTTCAGGGCGAGTTAAGGGTTAGTGAGACCCGATACAAGTTTGAGAGAAATGAACAAAAACTCGTCGTTTTTGTGTTTTCTGGCCGTTTTGATGAGCTATTACCTAGAAATTTGGGGTTCCTGGGCGATTTACAACGACCGTGAGAACCGATACATGATTGAGATATAGGACCAAAAACTCATAGTTTTCGCGTTTTATGGTCGTTTTCATGAGATATTACCCATGGTTTTGGGGTTCTAGGGCAATTTACAGCAACAGTAAGACCCAGTACATGTTTGAGATATATCACCAAAAACTCGTCGTTTTCATGTTTTATGGCCGTTTTTAGGAGGAATTATGCACAATTTTGCGTTTCCAAGGCGATTTGCATGGCCCGTCAGACCCGATACATGTTTGAGAGATATGACCAAAAACTCGTCGTTTTCGTGCTTTATGGCTGTTTTCATGAGCTATTTCCCACAGTTTTGGGGATCCAGAGTGATTTTCAACGACCGTAAGTCTCGATAAATGGTTATGCGATATGACCAAAAACTCAACATTTTCCTATTATCTTGCCGTTTTTATGAGCTATTGCCCACGGTTTTGGGGTTCCAGGGCGATTTACAATGACCTTAGCACCCGATACATGTTTGAGAGTATGAGAAAAACTCATCGATTTCGTGTTTTATGGACGTATTTATTTGCTAGTGCTCATAGTTTTAGGGTTTTGTAGTTTAGGGTTTAGTGTTTGGGGTTTTAGGTTTGGGTTTAGGATTTAGGGTTTGGGTTTTGCTTTAGGGTTTAGGGTCAAATCTCTCAAACATTTATCATGTTTTATGGACGTTTTTGGGATTACGGTTTAGGTTTCAAGGCGATTTAAAATGATAGTGAGACTCGATACATGTTTGAGATATATGATCAAAAACTCATCGTTTTCGTGCTTTATGGCCGTTTTCATGAGCTATTGCCCATAGTTTTGGGGATCCAATGTTATTTGCAACGATCGTAAGTCTTGATAAATTTTTCTTCGATATGACCAAAAACTCATCGTTTTCGTATTTTATGGCTATTTTCATGTGCTATTGGCCACAATTTTGGGGTTTCAGGGTGATTTACAATGATCGTAAAACCTGATACATGCTTAAGAGTTATGACAAAAAACTCGTCCTTTTCGTGTTTTATGGTCGTTTTTATGAGCTATTGCCCACGGTTTTAGGGTTCCAGGGCGGGTTACAACGACCGTAACACGAGATACATGTTTGAGAGTGAGAAAAACTCATCGATTTCGTGTTTTATGGCCCTATTTATGTGCTACTGCACATGGTTTTGGTGTTTTATGGTTTATGGTTTAGGGTTTGGGATTTTAGGGTTTAGGGTTTACGGGTTTACGGGTTTAGGGTTTAGGGTTTGGGCTTAGGGTTTAGGGTCATATCTCTCAAACATGTATCATGTTATATGGCCGTTTCAGGGATTAGCGTTCCAGGGTGGTTTACAACGACCGTAACACGAGATACATGTTTGAGAGTGTGAGAAAAACTCATCGATTTCGTGTTTTATGGCCGTATTTATGTGGTACTCCACATAGTTTTGGTGTTTTATGGTTTATGGTTTAAGGTTTGGGGTTTTAGGGATTAGGGTTTGGGTTTTGGTTTAAGGTTTACGGGTTTAGGGTCATATCTCTCAAACATGTATCATGTTATATGGCTGTTTCAGGGATTACGGTTTAGGGTTCAGGGCGAGTTAAGGGTTAGTGAGACCCGATACAAGTTTGAGAGAAATGAACAAAAACTCGTCGTTTTTGTGTTTTCTGGCCGTTTTGATGAGCTATTGCCTAGAAATTTGGGGTTCCAGGGCGATTTACAACGACCGTGAGCACCGATACATGATTGAGATATAGGACCAAAAACTCATAGTTTTCGCGTTTTATGGTCGTTTTCATGAGATATTACCCATGGTTTTGGGGTTCTAGGGCAATTTACAGCAACAGTAAGACCCAATACATGTTTGAGATATATCACCAAAAACTCGTCGTTTTCATGTTTTATGGCCGTTTTTAGGAGGAACTGTGCACAATTTTGCGTTTCCAAGGCGATTTGCATGGCCCGTCAGACCCGATACATGTTTGAGAGATATGACCAAAAACTCGTCGTTTTCGTGCTTTATGGCTGTTTTCATGAGCTATTTCCCACAGTTTTGGGGATCCAGAGTGATTTCAACGACCGTAAGTCTCGATAAATGGTTACGCGATATGACCAAAAACTCAACATTTTCCTATTATCTTGCCGTTTTTATGAGCTATTGCCCACGGTTTTGGGGTTCCAGGGCGATTTACAATGACCTTAGCACCCGATACATGTTTGAGAGTATGAGAAAAACTCATCGATTTCGTGTTTTATGGCCATATTTATTTGCTAGTGCTCATAGTTTTGGGGGTTTTATAGTTTAGGGTTTAGTGTTTGGGGTTTTAGGTTTGGGGTTTAGGATTTAGGGTTTGGGTTTTGGTTTAGGGTTTAGGGTCAAATCTCTCAAACATTTATCATGTTTTATGGACGTTTTTGGGATTACGGTTTAGGGTTCAAGGCGATTTAAAACGATAGTGAGACTCGATACATGTTTGAGATATATGATCAAAAACTCATCGTTTTCGTGCTTTATGGCCGTTTTCATGAGCTATTGCCCATAGTTTTGGGGATCCAATGTTATTTGCAACGATCGTAAGTCTTGATAAATTTTTCTTCGATATGACCAAAAACTCATCGTTTTCGTATTTTATGGCTATTTTCATGTGCTATTGGCCACAATTATTGGGTTTCAGGGTGATTTACAATGATCGTAAAACCTGATACATGCTTAAGAGTTATGACAAAAAACTCGTCCTTTTCGTGTTTTATGGTCGTTTTTATGAGCTATTGCCCACGGTTTTAGGGTTCCAGGGCGGGTTACAACGACCGTAACACGAGATACATGTTTGAGAGTGAGAAAAACTCATCGATTTCGTGTTTTATGGCCGTATTTATGTGCTACTGCACATGGTTTTGGTGTTTTATGGTTTATGGTTTAGGGTTTGGGATTTTAGGGTTTAGGGTTTGGGTTTTGGTTTAGGGTTTACGGGTTTAGGGTTTAGGGTTTGGGCTTAGGGTTTAGGGTGATATCTCTCAAACATGTATCATGTTATATGGCCGTTTCAGGGATTAGGGTTCCATGGCGGTTTACAACGACCGTAACACGAGATACATGTTTGAGAGTGTGAGAAAAACTCATCGATTTCGTGTTTTATGGCCGTATTTATGTGCTACTCCACATAGTTTTGGTGTTTTATGGTTTATGGTTTAAGGTTTGGGGTTTTAGGGATTAGGGTTTGGGTTTTGGTTTAAGGTTTACGGGTTTAGGGTCATATCTCTCAAACATGTATCATGTTATATGGCCGTTTCAGGGATTACGGTTTAGGGTTCAGGGCGAGTTAAGGGTTAGTGAGACCCGATACAAGTTTGAGAGAAATGAACAAAAACTCGTCGTTTTTGTGTTTTCTGGCCGTTTTGATGAGCTATTGCCTAGAAATTTGGGGTTCCTGGGCGATTTACAACGACCGTGAGAACCGATACATGATTGAGATATAGGACCAAAAACTCATAGTTTTCGCGTTTTATGGTCGTTTTCATGAGATATTACCCATGGTTTTGGGGTTCTAGGGCAATTTACAGCAACAGTAAGACCCAATACATGTTTGATATATATCACCAAAAACTCGTCGTTTTCATGTTTTATGGCCGTTTTTAGGAGGAATTGTGCACAATTTTGCGGTGCCAAGGCGATTTGCATGGCCCGTCAGACCCGATACATGTTTGAGAGATATGACCAAAAACTCGTCGTTTTCGTGCTTTATGGCTGTTTTCATGAGCTATTTCCCACAGTTTTGGGGATCCAGAGTGATTTTCAACGACCGTAAGTCTCGATAAATGGTGCTGCGATATGACCAAAAACTCAACATTTTCCTATTATCTTGCCGTTTTTATGAGCTATTGCCCACGGTTTTGGGGTTCCAGGGCGATTTACAATGACCTTAGCACCCGATACATGTTTGAGAGTATGAGAAAAACTCATCGATTTCGTGTTTTATGGCCGTATTTATCTGCTAGTGCTCATAGTTTTGGGGTTTTATGGTTTAGGGTTTAGTGTTTGGGGTTTTAGGTTTGGGGTTTAGGATTTAGGGTTTGGGTTTTGGTTTAGGGTTTAGGGTCAAATCTCTCAAACATTTATCATGTTTTATGGACGTTTTTGGGATTACGGTTTAGGGTTCAAGGCGATTTAAAACGATAGTGAGACTCGATACATGTTTGAGATATATGACCAAAAACTCATCGTTTTCGTGCTTTATGGCCGTTTTCATGAGCTATTGCCCACAGTTTTGGGGATCCAATGTTATTTGCAACGATCGTTAGTCTTGATAAAATTTTCTTCGATATGACCAAAAACTCATCGTTTTCGTATTTTATGGCTATCTTCATGTGCTATTGGCCACAATTTTTGGGTTTCAGGGTGATTTACAATGATCATAAAACCTGATACATGCTTAAGAGTTATGACAAAAAACTCGTCCTTTTCGTGTTTTATGGTCGTTTTTATGAGCTATTGCCCACGGTTTTGGGGTTCCAGGGCGGTTTACAATGACCGTAACACGAGATACATGTTTGAGAGTGAGAAAAACTCATCGATTTCGTGTTTTATGGCCGTATTTATGTGCTACTGCACATGGTTTTGGTGTTTTATGGTTTATGGTTTAAGGTTTGGGATTTTAGGGTTTAGGGTTTGGGCTTTGGTTTAGGGTTTACGGGTTTAGGGTTTAGGGTTTGGGCTTAGGGTTTAGGGTCATATCTCTCAAACATGTATCATGTTATATGGCCGTTTCAGGGATTAGGGTTCCAGGGCGGTTTACAACGACTGTAACACGAGATACATGTTTGAGAGTGTGAGAAAAACTCATCGATTTCGTGTTTTCTGGCCGTATTTATGTGCTACTCCACATAGTTTTGGTGTTTTATGGTTTATGGTTTAAGGTTTGGGGTTTTAGGGATTAGGGTTTGGGTTTTGGTTTAAGGTTTACAGGTTTGGGGTCATATCTCTCAAACATGTATCATGTTATATGGCCGTTTCAGGGATTACGGTTTAGGGTTCAGGGCGAGTTAAGGGTTAGTGAGACCCGATACAAGTTTGAGAGAAATGAACAAAAACTCGTCGTTTTTGTGTTTTCTGGCCGTTTTGATGAGCTATTGCCTAGAAATTTGGGGTTCTAGGGCGATTTACAACGACCGTGAGAACCGATACATGATTGAGATATAGGACCAAAAACTCATAGTTTTCGCGTTTTATGGTCGTTTTCATGAGATATTACCCATGGTTTTGGGGTTCTAGGGCAATTTACAGCAACAGTAAGACCCAATACATGTTTGAGATATATCACCAAAAACTCGTCGTTTTCATGTTTTATGGCCGTTTTTAGGAGGAATTGTGCACAATTTTGCGGTTCCAAGGCGATTTGCATGGCCCGTCAGACCCGATACATGTTTGAGAGATATGACCAAAAACTCGTCGTTTTCGTGCTTTATGGCTGTTTTCATGAGCTATTTACCACAGTTTTGGGGATCCAGAGTGATTTTCAACGACCGTAAGTCACGATAAATGGTTCTGCGATATGACCAAAAACTCAACATTTTCCTATTATCTTGCCGTTTTTATGAGCTATTGCCCACGGTTTTGGGGTTCCAGGGCGATTTACAATGAGCTTAGCACCCGATACATGTTTGAGAGTATGAGAAAACTCATCGATTTCGTGTTTTATGGCCGTATTATTTGCTAGTGCTCATAGTTTTGGGGTTTTATGGTTTAGGGTTTAGTGTTTGGGGTTTTAGGTTTGGGGTTTAGGATTTAGGGTTTGGGTTTTGGTTTAGGGTTTAGGGTTTAGGGTCAAATCTCTCAAACATTTATCATGTTTTATGGACGTTTTTGGGATTACGGTTTAGGGTTCAAGGCGATTTAAAACGATAGTGAGACTCGATACATGTTTGAGATATATGACCAAAAACTCATCGTTTTCGTGCTTTATGGCCGTTTTCATGAGCTATTGCCCACAATTTTGGGGATCCAATGTTATTTGCAACGATCGAAAGTCTTGATAAATTTTTCTTCGATATGACCAAAAACTCATCGTTTTCGTATTTTATGGCTATTTTCATGTGCTATAGGCCACAATTTTTGGGTTTCAGGGTGATTTACAATGATCGTAAAACCTGATACATGCTTAAGAGTTATGACAAAAAACTCGTACTTTTCGTGTTTTATGGTCATTTTTATGAGCTATTGCCCACGGTTTTAGGGTTCCAGGGCGGTTTACAACGACCGTAACACGAGATACATGTTTGAGAGTGAGAAAAACTCATCGATTTCGTGTTTTATGGCCGTATTTATGTGCTAGTGCACATGGTTTGGTGTTTTATGGTTTATGGTTTAGGGTTTGGGATTTTAGGGTTTAGGGTTTGGGTTTGGGTTTTGGTTTAGGGTTTACGGGTTTAGGGTTTAGGGTTTGGGCTTAGGGTTTAGGGTCATATCTCTCAAACATGTATCATGTTATATGGCCGTTTCGGGGACTAGGGTTCCAGGGCGGTTTACAACGGCCGTAACACGAGATACATGTTGGAGAGTGTGAGAAAAACTCATCGATTTCGTGTTTTATGGCCGTATTTATGTGCTACTCCACATAGTTTTGGTGTTTTATGGTTTATGGTTTAAGGTTTGGGGTTTTAGGGATTAGGGTTTGTGTTTTGGTTTAAGGTTTACGGGTTTAGGGTCATATCTCTCAAACATGTATCATGTTATATGGCCGTTTCAGGGATTACGGTTTATGGTTCAGGGCGAGTTAAGGGTTAGTGAGACCCGATACAAGTTTGAGAGAAATGAACAAAAACTCGTCGTTTTTGTGTTTTCTGGCCGTTTTGATGAGCTATTGCCTAGAAATTTGGGGGTTCCAGGGCGATTTACAACGACCGTGAGAACCGATACATGATTGAGATATAGGACCAAAAACTCATAGTTTTCGCGTTTTATGGTTGTTTTCATGAGATATTACCTATGGTTTTGGGGTTCTAGGGCAATTTACAGCAACAGTAAGACCCAATACATGTTTGAGATATATCACCAAAAACTCGTCGTTTTCATGTTTTATGGCCGTTTTTAGGAGGAATTGTGCACAATTTTGCGTTTCCAAGGAGATTTGCATGGCCCGTCAGACCCGATACATGTTTGAGAGATATGACCAAAAACTCGTGGTTTTCGTGCTTTCTGGCTGTTTTCATGAGCTATTTACCACAGTTTTGGGGATCCAGAGTGATTTTCAACGACTGTAAGTCTCGATAAATGGTTCTGTGATATGACCAAAACTCAACGTTTTCGTATTTTATGGCTATTTTCATGTGCTATAGGCCACAGTTTTAGGGTTTCAAGGCGATTTACAATGATCGTAAAACCCGATACATGCCTAAGAGTTATGACCAAAAACTCGTCATTTTCGTGTTTTATGGTCGTTTTTATGAGCTATTGCCCACGGTTTTGGGGTTCCAGGGCGGTTTACAACGACCGTAACACGAGATACAAGTTTGAGAGTGTGAGAAAAACTCATCGATTTCGTGTTTTCTGGCCGTATTTATGTGCTACTCCACATAGTTTTGGTGTTTTATGGTTTATGGTTTAAGGTTTGGGGTTTTAGGGATTAGGGTTTGGGTTTTGGTTTAAGGTTTACGGGTTTAGGGTCATATCTCTCAAACATGTATCATGTTATATGGCCGTTTCAGGGATTACGGTTTAGGGTTCAGGGCGAGTTAAGGGTTAGTGAGACCCGATACAAGTTTGAGAGAAATGAACAAAAACTCGTCGATTTTGTGTTTTCTGGCCGTTTTGATGAGCAATTGCCTAGAAATTTGGGGTTCTAGGGCGATTTACAACGACCGTGAGAACCGATACATGATTGAGATATAGGACCAAAAAATCATAGTTTTTCGCGTTTTCTGGTCGTTTTCATGACATATAACCAAAAACTCATAGATATTACCCATGGTTTTGGGGTTCTAGGGCAATTTACAGCAACAGTAAGACCCAATACATGTTTGAGATATATCACCAAAAACTCGTCGTTTTCATGTTTTATGGCCGTTTTTAGGAGGAATTGTGCACAATATTGTGTTTCCAAGGCGATTTGCATGGCCCGTCAGACCCGATACATGTTTGAGAGATATGACCAAAAACTCGTCGTTTTCGTGCTTTATGGCTGTTTTCATGAGCTATTTACAACAGTTTTGGGGATCCAGAGTGATTTTCAACGACTGTAAGTCTCCATAAATGGTTCTGTGATATTACCAAAAGTGAACGTTTTCGTATTTTATGGCTATTTTCATGTGCTATAGGCCACAGTTTTGGTGTTTCAGGGCGATTTACAATGATCGTAAAACCTGATACATGCCTAAGAGTTATGACCAAAAACTCGTCACTTTCGTGTTTTCTGTTCGTTTTTATGAGCTATTGCGCACGGTTTTGGGGTTCCAGGGCGGTTTACAATGGCCGTAACACGAGATACATGTTTGAGAGTGAGAAAAACTCATCGATTTCGGGTTTTATGGCCGCATTTATGTGCTACGGCACATGGTTTTGGTGTTTTATGGTTTATGGTTTAAGGTTTGGGATTTTAGGGTTTAGGGTTTGGGTTTTGGTTTAGGGTTTACGGGTTTAGGGTTTAGGGTTTGGGCTTAGGGTTTAGGGTCATATCTCTCAAACATGTATCATGTTATATGGCCGTTTCAGGGATTAGGGTTCCAGGGCGGTTACAACGATCGTAACACGAGATACATGTTTGAGAGTGTGAGAAAACTCATCGATTTCGTGTTTTATGGCCGTATTTATGTGCTACTCCACATAGTTTTGGTGTTTTATGGTTTATGGTTTAAGGTTTGGGGTTTTAGGGATTAGGGTTTGGGTTTTGGTTTAAGGTTTACGGGTTTAGGGTCATATCTCTCAAACATGTATCATGTTATATGGCCGTTTCAGGGATTACGGTTTAGGGTTCAGGGCGAGTTAAGGGTTAGTGAGACCCGATACAAGTTTGAGAGAAATGAACAAAAACTCGTCGTTTTTGTGTTTTCTGGCCGTTTTGATGAGCTATTGCCTAGAAATTTGGGGTTCTAGGGCGATTTACAACGACCGTGAGAACCAATACATGATTGAGATATAGGACCAAAAACTCATAGTTTTCGCGTTTTATGGTCGTTTTCATGAGATATTACCCATGGTTTTGGGGTTCTAGGGCAATTTACAACAACAGTAAGACCCAATACATGTTTGAGATATATCACCAAAAACTCGTCGTTTTCATGTTTTATGGCCGTTTTTAGGAGGAATTCTGCACAATATTGCGTTTCCAAGGCGATTTGCATGGCCCGTCAGACCCGATACATGTTTGAGTGATATGACCAAAAACTCGTCGTTTTCGTGCTTTATGGCTGTTTTCTTGAGCTATTTACAACAGTTTTGGGGATCCAGAGTGATTTTCAACGACTGTAAGTCTCGATAAATGGTTCTGTGATATGACCAAAAGTCAACGTTTTCGTATTTTATGGCTATTTTCATGTGCTATAGGCCACAGTTTTGGTGTTTCAGGGCGATTTACAATGATCGTAAAACCTGATACATGCCTAAGAGTTATGACCAAAAACTCGTCATTTTCGTGTTTTATGTTCGTTTTTATGAGCTATTGCCCACGGTTTTGGGGTTCCAGGGCGGTTTACAACGGCCGTAACACGAGATACATGTTTGAGAGTGAGAAAAACTCATAGATTTCGTGTTTTATGGCCGCATTTATGTGCTACTGCACATGGTTTTGGTGTTTTATGGTTTATGGTTTAAGGTTTGGGATTTTAGGGTTTAGGGTTTGGGTTTTGGTTTAGGGTTTACGGGTTTAGGGTTTAGGGTTTGGGCTTAGGGTTTAGGGTCATATCTCTCAAACATGTATCATGTTATATGGCCGTTTCAGGGATTAGGGTTCCAGGGCGGTTTACAACGACTGTAACACGAGATACATGTTTGAGAGTGTGAGAAAAACTCATCGATTTCATGTTTTATGGCCGTATTTATGTGCTACTCCACATAGTTTTGGTGTTTTATGGTTTATGGTTTAAGGTTTGGGGTTTTAGGGATTAGGGTTTGGGTTTTGGTTTAAGGTTTACGGGTTTGGGGTCATATCTCTCAAACATGTATCATGTTATATGGCCGTTTCAGGGATTACGGTTTAGGGTTCAGGGCGAGTTAAGGGTTAGTGAGACCCGATACAAGTTTGAGAGAAATGAACAAAAACTCGTCGTTTTTGTGTTTTCTGGCCGTTTTGATGAGCTATTGCCTAGAAATTTGGGGTTCTAGGGCGATTTACAACGACCGTGAGAACCGATACATGATTGAGATATAGGACCAAAAACTCATAGTTTTCGCGTTTTATGGTCGTTTTCATGAGATATTACCCATGGTTTTGGGGTTCTAGGGCAATTTACAGCAACAGTAAGACCCAATACATGTTTGAGATATATCACCAAAAACTCGTCGTTTTCATGTTTTATGGCCGTTTTTAGGAGGAATTGTGCACAATTTTGCGGTTCCAAGGCGATTTGCATGGCCCGTCAGACCCGATACATGTTTGAGAGATATGACCAAAAACTCGTCGTTTTCGTGCTTTATGGCTGTTTTCATGAGCTATTTACCACAGTTTTGGGGATCCAGAGTGATTTTCAACGACCGTAAGTCACGATAAATGGTTCTGCGATATGACCAAAAACTCAACATTTTCCTATTATCTTGCCGTTTTTATGAGCTATTGCCCACGGTTTTGGGGTTCCAGGGCGATTTACAATGAGCTTAGCACCCGATACATGTTTGAGAGTATGAGAAAACTCATCGATTTCGTGTTTTATGGCCGTATTATTTGCTAGTGCTCATAGTTTTGGGGTTTTATGGTTTAGGGTTTAGTGTTTGGGGTTTTAGGTTTGGGGTTTAGGATTTAGGGTTTGGGTTTTGGTTTAGGGTTTAGGGTTTAGGGTCAAATCTCTCAAACATTTATCATGTTTTATGGACGTTTTTGGGATTACGGTTTAGGGTTCAAGGCGATTTAAAACGATAGTGAGACTCGATACATGTTTGAGATATATGACCAAAAACTCATCGTTTTCGTGCTTTATGGCCGTTTTCATGAGCTATTGCCCACAATTTTGGGGATCCAATGTTATTTGCAACGATCGAAAGTCTTGATAAATTTTTCTTCGATATGACCAAAAACTCATCGTTTTCGTATTTTATGGCTATTTTCATGTGCTATAGGCCACAATTTTTGGGTTTCAGGGTGATTTACAATGATCGTAAAACCTGATACATGCTTAAGAGTTATGACAAAAAACTCGTACTTTTCGTGTTTTATGGTCATTTTTATGAGCTATTGCCCACGGTTTTAGGGTTCCAGGGCGGTTTACAACGACCGTAACACGAGATACATGTTTGAGAGTGAGAAAAACTCATCGATTTCGTGTTTTATGGCCGTATTTATGTGCTAGTGCACATGGTTTTGGTGTTTTATGGTTTATGGTTTAGGGTTTGGGATTTTAGGGTTTAGGGTTTGGGTTTGGGTTTTGGTTTAGGGTTTACGGGTTTAGGGTTTAGGGTTTGGGCTTAGGGTTTAGGGTCATATCTCTCAAACATGTATCATGTTATATGGCCGTTTCGGGGACTAGGGTTCCAGGGCGGTTTACAACGGCCGTAACACGAGATACATGTTTGAGAGTGTGAGAAAAACTCATCGATTTCGTGTTTTATGGCCGTATTTATGTGCTACTCCACATAGTTTTGGTGTTTTATGGTTTATGGTTTAAGGTTTGGGGTTTTAGGGATTAGGGTTTGGGTTTTGGTTTAAGGTTTACGGGTTTAGGGTCATATCTCTCAAACATGTATCATGTTATATGGCCGTTTCAGGGATTACGGTTTATGGTTCAGGGCGAGTTAAGGGTTAGTGAGACCCGATACAAGTTTGAGAGAAATGAACAAAAACTCGTCGTTTTTGTGTTTTCTGGCCGTTTTGATGAGCTATTGCCTAGAAATTTGGGGTTCCAGGGCGATTTACAACGACCGTGAGAACCGATACATGATTGAGATATAGGACCAAAAACTCATAGTTTTCGCGTTTTATGGTTGTTTTCATGAGATATTACCTATGGTTTTGGGGTTCTAGGGCAATTTACAGCAACAGTAAGACCCAATACATGTTTGAGATATATCACCAAAAACTCGTCGTTTTCATGTTTTATGGCCGTTTTTAGGAGGAATTGTGCACAATTTTGCGTTTCCAAGGAGATTTGCATGGCCCGTCAGACCCGATACATGTTTGAGAGATATGACCAAAAACTCGTGGTTTTCGTGCTTTCTGGCTGTTTTCATGAGCTATTTACCACAGTTTTGGGGATCCAGAGTGATTTTCAACGACTGTAAGTCTCGATAAATGGTTCTGTGATATGACCAAAACTCAACGTTTTCGTATTTTATGGCTATTTTCATGTGCTATAGGCCACAGTTTTAGGGTTTCAAGGCGATTTACAATGATCGTAAAACCCGATACATGCCTAAGAGTTATGACCAAAAACTCGTCATTTTCGTGTTTTATGGTCGTTTTTATGAGCTATTGCCCACGGTTTTGGGGTTCCAGGGCGGTTTACAACGACCGTAACACGAGATACAAGTTTGAGAGTGTGAGAAAAACTCATCGATTTCGTGTTTTCTGGCCGTATTTATGTGCTACTCCACATAGTTTTGGTGTTTTATGGTTTATGGTTTAAGGTTTGGGGTTTTAGGGATTAGGGTTTGGGTTTTGGTTTAAGGTTTACGGGTTTAGGGTCATATCTCTCAAACATGTATCATGTTATATGGCCGTTTCAGGGATTACGGTTTAGGGTTCAGGGCGAGTTAAGGGTTAGTGAGACCCGATACAAGTTTGAGAGAAATGAACAAAAACTCGTCGATTTTGTGTTTTCTGGCCGTTTTGATGAGCAATTGCCTAGAAATTTGGGGTTCTAGGGCGATTTACAACGACCGTGAGAACCGATACATGATTGAGATATAGGACCAAAAACTCATAGTTTTCGCGTTTTCTGGTCGTTTTCATGACATATAACCAAAAACTCATAGATATTACCCATGGTTTTGGGGTTCTAGGGCAATTTACAGCAACAGTAAGACCCAATACATGTTTGAGATATATCACCAAAAACTCGTCGTTTTCATGTTTTATGGCCGTTTTTAGGAGGAATTGTGCACAATATTGTGTTTCCAAGGCGATTTGCATGGCCCGTCAGACCCGATACATGTTTGAGAGATATGACCAAAAACTCGTCGTTTTCGTGCTTTATGGCTGTTTTCATGAGCTATTTACAACAGTTTTGGGGATCCAGAGTGATTTTCAACGACTGTAAGTCTCCATAAATGGTTCTGTGATATTACCAAAAGTGAACGTTTTCGTATTTTATGGCTATTTTCATGTGCTATAGGCCACAGTTTTGGTGTTTCAGGGCGATTTACAATGATCGTAAAACCTGATACATGCCTAAGAGTTATGACCAAAAACTCGTCACTTTCGTGTTTTCTGTTCGTTTTTATGAGCTATTGCGCACGGTTTTGGGGTTCCAGGGCGGTTTACAATGGCCGTAACACGAGATACATGTTTGAGAGTGAGAAAAACTCATCGATTTCGGGTTTTATGGCCGCATTTATGTGCTACGGCACATGGTTTTGGTGTTTTATGGTTTATGGTTTAAGGTTTGGGATTTTAGGGTTTAGGGTTTGGGTTTTGGTTTAGGGTTTACGGGTTTAGGGTTTAGGGTTTGGGCTTAGGGTTTAGGGTCATATCTCTCAAACATGTATCATGTTATATGGCCGTTTCAGGGATTAGGGTTCCAGGGCGGTTACAACGATCGTAACACGAGATACATGTTTGAGAGTGTGAGAAAACTCATCGATTTCGTGTTTTATGGCCGTATTTATGTGCTACTCCACATAGTTTTGGTGTTTTATGGTTTATGGTTTAAGGTTTGGGGTTTTAGGGATTAGGGTTTGGGTTTTGGTTTAAGGTTTACGGGTTTAGGGTCATATCTCTCAAACATGTATCATGTTATATGGCCGTTTCAGGGATTACGGTTTAGGGTTCAGGGCGAGTTAAGGGTTAGTGAGACCCGATACAAGTTTGAGAGAAATGAACAAAAACTCGTCGTTTTTGTGTTTTCTGGCCGTTTTGATGAGCTATTGCCTAGAAATTTGGGGTTCTAGGGCGATTTACAACGACCGTGAGAACCAATACATGATTGAGATATAGGACCAAAAACTCATAGTTTTCGCGTTTTATGGTCGTTTTCATGAGATATTACCCATGGTTTTGGGGTTCTAGGGCAATTTACAGCAACAGTAAGACCCAATACATGTTTGAGATATATCACCAAAAACTCGTCGTTTTCATGTTTTATGGCCGTTTTTAGGAGGAATTCTGCACAATATTGCGTTTCCAAGGCGATTTGCATGGCCCGTCAGACCCGATACATGTTTGAGTGATATGACCAAAAACTCGTCGTTTTCGTGCTTTATGGCTGTTTTCTTGAGCTATTTACAACAGTTTTGGGGATCCAGAGTGATTTTCAACGACTGTAAGTCTCGATAAATGGTTCTGTGATATGACCAAAAGTCAACGTTTTCGTATTTTATGGCTATTTTCATGTGCTATAGGCCACAGTTTTGGTGTTTCAGGGCGATTTACAATGATCGTAAAACCTGATACATGCCTAAGAGTTATGACCAAAAACTCGTCATTTTCGTGTTTTATGTTCGTTTTTATGAGCTATTGCCCACGGTTTTGGGGTTCCAGGGCGGTTTACAACGGCCGTAACACGAGATACATGTTTGAGAGTGAGAAAAACTCATAGATTTCGTGTTTTATGGCCGCATTTATGTGCTACTGCACATGGTTTTGGTGTTTTATGGTTTATGGTTTAAGGTTTGGGATTTTAGGGTTTAGGGTTTGGGTTTTGGTTTAGGGTTTACGGGTTTAGGGTTTAGGGTTTGGGCTTAGGGTTTAGGGTCATATCTCTCAAACATGTATCATGTTATATGGCCGTTTCAGGGATTAGGGTTCCAGGGCGGTTTACAACGATCGTAACACGAGATACATGTTTGAGAGTGTGAGAAAACTCATCGATTTCATGTTTTATGGCCGTATTTATGTGCTACTCCACATAGTTTTGGTGTTTTATGGTTTATTGGTTAAGGTTTGGGGTTTTAGGGATTAGGGTTTGGGTTTTGGTTTAAGGTTTACGGGTTTAGGGTCATATCTCTCAAACATGTATCATGTTATATGGCCGTTTCAGGGATTACGGTTTATGGTTCAGGGCGAGTTAAGGGTTAGTGAGACCCGATACAAGTTTGAGAGAAATGAACAAAAACTCGTCGTTTTTGTGTTTTCTGGCCGTTTTGATGAGCTATTGCCTAGAAATTTGGGGTTCCAGGGCGATTTACAACGACCGTGAGAACCGATACATGATTGAGATATAGGACCAAAAACTCATAGTTTTCGCGTTTTATGGTCGTTTTCATGAGATATTACCCATGGTTTTGGGGTTCTAGGGCAATTTACAGCAACAGTAAGACCCAATACATGTTTGAGATATATCACCAAAAACTCGTTGTTTTCATGTTTTATGGCCGTTTTTAGGAGGAATTGTGCACAATTTTGCGTTTCCAAGGCGATTTGCATGGCCCGTCAGACCCGATACATGTTTGAGAGATATGACCAAAAACTCGTCGTTTTCATGCTTTATGGCTGTTTTCATGTGCTATTTACCACAGTGTTGGGGATCCAGAGTGATTTTCAACGACCGTAACTCTCGATAAATGGTTATGCGATATAACCAAAAACTCAACATTTTCCTATTATCTTGCCGTTTTTATGAACTATTGCCCACGGTTTTGGGGTTCCAGGGCGATTTACAATGACCTTAGCACCCGATACATGTTTGAGAGTATGAGAAAAACTCATCGATTTCGTGTTTTATGGCCGTATTTATTTGCTAGTGCTCATAGTTTTGGGGTTTTATAGTTTAGGGTTTAGTGTTTGGGGTTTTAGGTTTGGGGTTTAGGATTTAGGGTTTGGGTTTTGGTTTAGGGTTTAGGGTCAAATCTCTCAAACATTTATCATGTTTTATGGACGTTTTTGGGATTACGGTTTAGGGTTCAAGGCGATTTAAAACGATAGTGAGACTCGATACATGTTTGAGATATATGATCAAAAACTCATCGTTTTCGTGCTTTATGGCCGTTTTCATGAGCTATTGCCCATAGTTTTGGGGATCCAATGTTATTTGCAACGATCGTAAGTCTTGATAAATTTTTCTTCGATATGACCAAAACTCATCGTTTTCGTATTTTATGGCTATTTTCATGTGCTATTGGCCACAATTTTGGGGTTTCAGGGGGATTTACAATGATCGTAAAACCTGATACATGCCTAAGAGTTATGACCAAAAACTCGTCATTTTCGTGTTTTATGTTCGTTTTTATGAGCTATTGCCCACGGTTTTGGGGTTCCAGGGCGGTTTACAACGGCCGTAACACGAGATACATGTTTGAGAGTGAGAAAAACTCATAGATTTCGTGTTTTATGGCCGCATTTATGTGCTACTGCACATGGTTTTGGTGTTTTATGGTTTATGGTTTAAGGTTTGGGATTTTAGGGTTTAGGGTTTGGGTTTTGGTTTAGGGTTTACGGGTTTAGGGTTTAGGGTTTGGGCTTAGGGTTTAGGGTCATATCTCTCAAACATGTATCATGTTATATGGCCGTTTCAGGGATTAGGGTTCCAGGGCGGTTTACAACGATCGTAACACGAGATACATGTTTGAGAGTGTGAGAAAACTCATCGATTTCATGTTTTATGGCCGTATTTATGTGCTACTCCACATAGTTTTGGTGTTTTATGGTTTATTGGTTAAGGTTTGGGGTTTTAGGGATTAGGGTTTGGGTTTTGGTTTAAGGTTTACGGGTTTAGGGTCATATCTCTCAAACATGTATCATGTTATATGGCCGTTTCAGGGATTACGGTTTATGGTTCAGGGCGAGTTAAGGGTTAGTGAGACCCGATACAAGTTTGAGAGAAATGAACAAAAACTCGTCGTTTTTGTGTTTTCTGGCCGTTTTGATGAGCTATTGCCTAGAAATTTGGGGTTCCAGGGCGATTTACAACGACCGTGAGAACCGATACATGATTGAGATATAGGACCAAAAACTCATAGTTTTCGCGTTTTATGGTCGTTTTCATGAGATATTACCCATGGTTTTGGGGTTCTAGGGCAATTTACAGCAACTGTAAGACCCAATACATGTTTGAGATATATCACCAAAAACTCGTTGTTTTCATGTTTTATGGCCGTTTTTAGGAGGAATTGTGCACAATTTTGCGTTTCCAAGGCGATTTGCATGGCCCGTCAGACCCGATACATGTTTGAGAGATATGACCAAAAACTCGTCGTTTTCGTGCTTTATGGCTGTTTTCATGTGCTATTTACCACAGTTTTGGGGATCCAGAGTGATTTTCAACGACCGTAAGTCTCGATAAATGGTTATGCGATATGACCAAAAACTCAACATTTTCCTATTATCTTGCCGTTTTTATGAGCTATTGCCCACGGTTTTGGGGTTCCAGGGCGATTTACAATGACCTTAGCACCCGATACATGTTTGAGAGTATGAGAAAAACTCATCGATTTCGTGTTTTATGGCCGTATTTATTTGCTAGTGCTCATAGTTTTGGGGTTTTATAGTTTAGGGTTTAGTGTTTGGGGTTTTAGATTTGGGGTTTAGGATTTAGGGTTTGGGTTTTGGTTTAGGGTTTAGGGTCAAATCTCTCAAACATTTATCATGTTTTATGGACTTTTTTGGGATTACGGTTTAGGGTTCAAGGCGATTTAAAACGATAGTGAGACTCGATACATGTTTGAGATATATGATCAAAAACTCATCGTTTTCGTGCTTTATGGCCGTTTTCATGAGCTATTGCCCATAGTTTTGGGGATCCAATGTTATTTGCAACGATCGTAAGTCTTGATAAATTTTTCTTCGATATGACCAAAACTCATCGTTTTCGTATTTTATGGCTATTTTCATGTGCTATTGGCCACAATTTTGGGGTTTCAGGGTGATTTACAATGATCGTAAAACCTGATACATGCTTAAGAGTTATGACAAAAAACTCGTCCTTTTCGTGTTTTATGGTCGTTTTTATGAACTATTGCCCACGGTTTTGGGGTTCCAGGGCGGTTTACAACGACCGTAACACGAGATACATGTTTGAGAGTGAGAAAAACTCATCGATTTCGTGTTTTATGGCAGTATTTATGTGCTACTGCACATGGTTTTGGTGTTTTATGGTTTATGGTTTAGGGTTTGGGATTTTAGGGTTTAGGGTTTGGGTTTTGGTTTAGGGTTTACGGGTTTAGGGTTTAGGGTTTGGGCTTAGGGTTTAGGGTCATATCTCTCAAACATGTATCATGTTATATGGCCGTTTCAGGGATTAGGTTCCAGGGCGGTTTACAACGACCGTAACACGAGATACATGTTTGAGAGTGTGAGAAAAACTCATCGATTTCGTGTTTTATGGCCGTATTTATGTGCTACTCCACATAGTTTTGGTGTTTTATGGTTTATGGTTTAAGGTTTGGGGTTTTAGGGATTAGGGTTTGGGTTTTGGTTTAAGGTTTACGGGTTTAGGGTCATATCTCTCAAACATGTATCATGTTATATGGCTGTTTCAGGGATTACGGTTTATGGTTCAGGGCGAGTTAAGGGTTAGTGAGACCCGATACAAGTTTGAGAGAAATGAACAAAAACTCGTCGTTTTTGTGTTTTCTGGCCGTTTTGATGAGCTATTGCCTAGAAATTTGGGGTTTAGGGTTTGGGGTTTGGTTTAGGGTTTACGGGTTTAGGGTTTAGGGTTTGGGCTTAGGGTTTAGGGTCATATCTCTCAAACATGTATCATGTTATATGGCCGTTTCAGGGATTTGGGTTCCAGGGCGGTTTACAACGATCGTAACACGAGATACATGTTTGAGAGTGTGAGAAAACTCATCGATTTCATGTTTTATGGCCGTATTTATGTGCTACTCCACATAGTTTTGGTGTTTTATGGTTTATTGGTTAAGGTTTGGGGTTTTAGGGATTAGGGTTTGGGTTTTGGTTTAAGGTTTACGGGTTTAGGGTCATATCTCTCAAACATGTATCATGTTATATGGCCGTTTCAGGGATTACGGTTTATGGTTCAGGGCGAGTTAAGGGTTAGTGAGACCCGATACAAGTTTGAGAGAAATGAACAAAAACTCGTCGTTTTTGTGTTTTCTGGCCGTTTTGATGAGCTATTGCCTAGAAATTTGGGGTTCCAGGGCGATTTACAACGACCGTGAGAACCGATACATGATTGAGATATAGGACCAAAAACTCATAGTTTTCGCGTTTTATGGTCGTTTTCATGAGATATTACCCATGGTTTTGGGGTTCTAGGGCAATTTACAGCAACAGTAAGACCCAATACATGTTTGAGATATATCACCAAAAACTCGTTGTTTTCATGTTTTATGGCCGTTTTTAGGAGGAATTGTGCACAATTTTGCGTTTCCAAGGCGATTTGCATGGCCCGTCAGACCCGATACATGTTTGAGAGATATGACCAAAAACTCGTCGTTTTCATGCTTTATGGCTGTTTTCATGTGCTATTTACCACAGTTTTGGGGATCCAGAGTGATTTTCAACGACCGTAACTCTCGATAAATGGTTATGCGATATAACCAAAAACTCAACATTTTCCTATTATCTTGCCGTTTTTATGAACTATTGCCCACGGTTTTGGGGTTCCAGGGCGATTTACAATGACCTTAGCACCCGATACATGTTTGAGAGTATGAGAAAAACTCATCGATTTCGTGTTTTATGGCCGTATTTATTTGCTAGTGCTCATAGTTTTGGGGTTTTATAGTTTAGGGTTTAGTGTTTGGGGTTTTAGGTTTGGGGTTTAGGATTTAGGGTTTGGGTTTTGGTTTAGGGTTTAGGGTCAAATCTCTGAAACATTTATCATGTTTTATGGACGTTTTTTGGATTACGGTTTAGGGTTCAAGGCGATTTAAAATGATAGTGAAACTCGATACATGTTTGAGATATATGATCAAAAACTCATCGTTTTCGTGCTTTATGGCCGTTTTCATGAGCTATTGCCCATAGTTTTGGGGATCCAATGTTATTTGCAACGATCGTAAGTCTTGATAAATTTTTCTTCGATATGACCAAAAACTCATCGTTTTCGTATTTTATGGCTATTTTCATGTGCTATTGGCCACATTTGGGGTTTCAGGGTGATTTACAATGATCGTAAAATCTGATACATGCTTAAGAGTTATGACAAAAAACTCGTCCTTTTCGTGTTTTATGGTCGTTTTTATGAGCTATTGCCCACGGTTTTGGGGTTCCAGGGCGGTTTACAACGACCGTAACACGAGATACATGTTTGAGAGTGAGAAAAACTCATCGATTTCGTGTTTTATGGCCGTATTTATGTGCTACTGCACATGGTTTTGGTGTTTTATGGTTTATGGTTTAAGGTTTGGGATTTTAGGGTTTAGGGTTTGGGTTTTGGTTTAGGGTTTACGGGTTTAGGGTTTAGGGTTTGGGCTTAGGGTTTAGGGTGATATCTCTCAAACATGTATCATGTTATATGGCCGTTTCAGGGATTAGGGTTCCAGGGCGGTTTACAACGACCGTAACACGAGATACATGTTTGAGAGTGTGAGAAAAACTCATCGATTTCGTGTTTTATGGCCGTATTTATGTGCTACTCCACATAGATTTGGTGTTTTATGGTTTAAGGTTTGGGGTTTTAGGGATTAGGGTTTGGGTTTTGGTTTAAGGTTTACGGGTTTAGGGTCATATCTCTCAAACATGTATCATGTTATATGGCCGTTTCAGGGATTACGGTTTAGGGTTCAGGGCGAGTTAAGGGTTAGTGAGACCCGATACAAGTTTGAGAGAAATGAACAAAACCTCGTCGTTTTTGTGTTTTCTGGCCGTTTTGATGAGCTATTGCCTAGAAATTTGGGGTTCCAGGGCGATTTACAACGACCGTGAGAACCGATACATGATTGAGATATAGGACCAAAAACTCATAGTTTTCGTGTTTTATGGTCGTTTTCATGAGATATTACCCATGGTTTTGGGGTTCTAGGGCAATTTACAGCAACAGTAAGACCCAAAACATGTTTGAGATATATCACCAAAAACTCGTCGTTTTCATGTTTTATGGCCGTTTTTAGGAGGAATTGTGCACAATTTTGCGTTTCCAAGGCGATTTGCATGGCCCGTCAGACCCGATACATGTTTGAGAGATATGACCAAAAACTCATCGTTTTCGTGCTTTATGGCTGTTTTCATGAGCTATTTACACAGTTTTGGGGATCCAGAGTGATTTTCAACGACTGTAAGTCTCGATAAATGGTTCTGTGATATGGCCAAAACTCAACGTTTTCGTATTTTATGGCTATTTTCATGTGCTATAGGCCACAGTTTTGGGGTTTCAGGGCGATTAACAATGATCGTAAAACCTGCTACATGCCTAAGAGTTATGACCAAAAACTCGTCATTTTCGTGTTTTATGGTCGTTTTTATGAGCTATTGCCCACGGTTTTGGGGTTCCAGGGCGGTTTACAACGACCGTAACACGCAATACATGTTTGAGAGTGTGAGAAAAACTCATCGATTTCGTGTTTTCTAGCCGTATTTATGTGCTATTGCACATAGTTTTGGTGTTTTATGGTTTATGGTTTAAGGTTTGGGGTTTTAGGGTTTAGGGTTTACGGTATGGGTTTTGGTTTAGGATTTATGGGTTTAGGGTTTAGGGTTTGGCTTTAGGGTTTAGGGCCATATCGCTCAAACATGTATCATGTTATATGGCCGTTTCAAGGATTACAGTTTAGGGTTCAGTGCGAGTTAAGGGTTAGTGAGACCCGATACAAGTTTGAGAGAAATGAACAAAAACTCGTCGTTTTCGTGTTTTATGGCCGTTTTGATGAGCTATTGCCTAGAAATTTGGGGTTCCAGGGCGATTTACAACGACCGTGAGAACCGATACATGATTGAGATATAGGACCAAAAACTCATAGTTTTCGTGTTTTATGGTCGTTTTCATGAGATATTACCCATGGTTTTGGGGTTCTAGGGCAATTTACAGCAACAGTAAGACCCAAAACATGTTTGCGATATATCACCAAAAACTCGTCGTTTTCATGTTTTATGGCCGTTTTCAGGAGCAATTGTGCACAATTTTGCGTTTCCAAGGCGATTTGCATGGCCCGTCAGACCCGATACATGTTTGAGAGATATGACCAAAAACTCGTCGTTTTCGTGCTTTATGGTCTTATTCATGAGCTATTGCCCACAGTTTTGGGGATCCAATGTTATTTGCAACGACCGTAAGTCTTGATAAATTTTTCTACGATATGACCAAAAACTCATATTCTCCTTGTCGCAGGGCCCAGGGCACAACCTAAGGACCTAAACAGTTACAGATTCAACACTGAGAAAAGACAGGAATAGCGAATATCAAAACTCAGGAGTAACTATGTTATCATTTGCTTATGACGAGACTACTGTGATGGAAAGATTCTACGGAAGGATCGAGGAGATATGGGAGCTCGACTACTGTGGAGAGATGGTACCAATGTTCTGTGTTAGATGGGCCAATAACGTGGAAAAAGAAGGCCGGTATTTCACCACAGTGGTTGTACCAGATGCCAAATCGACGAAGAACGCCTCTACAAAAAATGAGCCTTGGGTACTCGCTAGCCAAGTTGATCAATGCTTTTTTTATTACCGACCCGTCAAAGCCCAACCGTGTTAGGAGGGGCAAGAGGAGCATCATCGGAATGGAAGGAGCCACCAACAAGCAAAACTTCGACAAAAATGGCGACCCGAAGATCGAAGATGAATTCAACAAGTACTTCGACATGCCTACTACTACTAAAGTAAGAAGGAGGACCACACTGCCTACTAAAGGTTGTCCATTCACAAGAAGAAATCTCAAAGTGCACGGGCTAAATTATTCAACCGCGACGAAAAAGGGCAAGAATATTGTGTAGAGACACTAGCAATTGTGTGACTTTTTGGTGTATTAATTCGTGTGGGTATAATGTGGTATTAGTGTGGGTATTAGTTAGAGACTAAAACATATTCGACAAATTCACATTTATGTGTGACAAGCACACACGCACATATATATAATATATATGATTTGGGAGGGTTTTTTGAATAAATATGCATGGGTATGTGCTTGGTTTTAAATATATTTGTAACATATCATTTTTAAATAAAGAATTTTTTTTGACCCAACCAGGATTCGAACATGACTGCCACAGGTCTCTGAATATGCATCATAACCACTAGGCTAGTGTGTGTTTCCTGTCCAAGTACAGCCTCGCACCATTTATTTGGCTAAGTGCCTAGGTTCTGTGGCGCATTACTCCGAAATGCGGCATTAGAAGGTAGCGCAATGCTTCAATCAGTTATTTTTCAGCTAACAGATGCTTCTGTGTTTCATGGTTCTTAAAACTAAAATTTCATGATCTTGCTTGATTTATAGATGACATGGTGTTTGAATATTATGAAGCCATTTTGTTTTACCATTCAACATTACCCTTGATGCATGGCCTAGAAGGATTTCTTCCTTTCAACATTACCCTTGATGCAATTATGCCATTCATGTTCTGTATAGTACAATTCCATACCAAAACTCTTGTATGGCTAAACAAATATTGTCTTTATGTCTTATTATTAGAAACATAAATCTGTAGAAGGTATGACAAGTCTTATTATGAGAAACACATATACTGTGATTCACCCATTGTGGTACAGTCATGCTTACCTTCCATTTTGGGCATCAGATTATCGTGATATTGTTAATGTTATACTTCTTGTCATTGTCTATGCTTATAGTTTCTTTCAAGTTCCATATTCAAATTTCGAAATTCTTAGAACTATCAAGACAAGTTTGGGATGAGAAATAGTACATGTTTACATCTTCTGATTTATCATTATCAAATTTTTTAATTTTTGTTACTCGTAACATAGAATGAGATTGAAATGAGTATACAACCTCTTGTATACTGTTTATATACAACCTCTTGTAACAACCTATGCACACTGTTTATATACAAATAGCTATTGGCAGTTACTCTGCACACTGTTTATATACAACCTCTTGTAACACATTAGGTCCTGGTGGTTTATATCTAGAGTGTCACTATGATACCAATTACATAGTAGGTCTGCCTCAAATATCTATAATATTAGTAGAATGTTGTACGCATACTGCTAAGATAAACCTCACTATAGTTTTTCTTGTTTCTGATATTTGTAGTAACCTCACTATGGTGGCTTTGTAAGTAGGAGTCATAGCTGAAAGGAATGCTATACTGAAAGTAAAATTACTTTGTTGGTGATTTGTTCATCCTATTTTTCCTCTTGTTTTTTACTGTTTTAAATTAAAGTCATATTCATTGTTTCTGAAGTACAACCAATGGTGGCTTTGTTGGTCTCAGTATAGTGATTGGTGCTATGATGGCTCAATGCACGACGCCCAGAAAAGTGCTGGTGCGTGGTTGATGTAGAGCTCATTGTGAACCACAAGAGGAAGGTATGATGAGCACAGCATCAAGTTTGCCTCAGTATGAAACCAAGGTTTAATCGAACTAGTAGGAGCAAGGAAACACCCCAAAGGTGTTACTAGCTGAGCTTTGGCAGGGCGCACTAACGGTGCTAGTAGAAACGTGGAGACCTGCACAACACAACCATAGAACTTTGTCCCCAACTTGCGATGAGGTTGTCAATCGCACCGTGTTTTGCGGAAAACAAAGGATTAAACGTATCGAATGGAAAGAAGGTAATAGTTTGCAGAAAGTAAACACAAAGAAGTAAACAGTTTATAGATTGTATGTAAAGAAAAGGACTGGGATCCATAGTTCACTAGACGTGGCTCTCCTTAAGATAGATAACATGCTGGGTGAACAAATTACAGCGGGGTAATTGACAAACATTGAGAAAGCAATACATGCATATACTAATCATCTTAACTCCTTTGGACTTGATTGGGCATTACAACATTATACATAGACCGCCATCCAACTGCATCTATGACTAATAATCCACCTTCAGGTCATCATCCGAACCCCCTCCAGTATTAAGTTGCAAATAATAGATTATTGCTTTACGAACTGCGTGTAAAGTAAACAATACGATTGTTCTATGAACAAAGGATTGTTGTTTTCTCCCTAGTAGCAACAACACATCTAGTACCTTAGAGATTTCTGTCACTTCCCTAGATTACCAGAGGCATGAACCCACTATCGAGCATAAATACTAACTCTTGGAGTTGCTAGCATCTACTTGGCCAAGATAGCTACTAACAACGGAAAGCATGCAAGATCACAAATAACAAAGATATGATAGAATCAATAATCAGTCTGAAATAGCATCTCAATATCCATCGGATCCCCGCAAACACAACATATAGAATTACAAATAGATGATCTTGATCATGAACGAAGCTCACAAGATCTAAACATGAAAGCACAAAGGAGGAGAACCAGCCATCTAGATACTATATGGATCCGTAGACCAAGGATGAACTACTCACGCATCACACCCGAGGCTTGCATGGTGATGAAGAAGTCATCTAGGGTGAATTCCCCTCTCCGGAAGGGTGCTGGGAAGAGCTTCAGATCCCTCCCGATCTAGGGATAGGGATGACGGTGGCTACCGACTCTTTCGTGGATTTTTGATTGGGCACTTAGGGTTTTCGTCCCTAGGGCATCTTATAGGCGGAAGGGGAGGCCGAGGGGGTGCCTCTGGCAGCCACACCACCCCCTGACGTGGGCCAGGCTGGGCCACGCGGCCAGGTGGTGTGGTGGCCCCCTGGCCCCTCTCCGTCTCATATTCTAGCATTCGATCACTTCTGGAAAAATAGGCACTTTGGCTTTTGTCCCGTCCAATTCCGAGAATATTCATTTTCTGACTTTCCTAGAACCAAAAACAGCGGAAAACAGGCAGCTGGCACTATGGCTCTTGTTAATAGGTTAGTCCAAGAAATCATATGAAAAGTACTCCAAAGTTGGAACAAAACACAAGAAAGTAGATAAAACCAAGAATGGAACATCAAAAATTATAGATACATTTGCAATGTATCATGCTGCTGTTACTATATGGTGCTACTGTTTCTACAAATATTGGTACTATATGGTTATTACTACTGCTGGGGCTGTGGATGGGGGCTAGGGCTGTTTTCTTGCTGCTAGATGGTGCAGTTATATGGTGCTGCTATATGGTATTGTTATATGGTGATGCTATATGGGGATGGGGCTGTCAATATGGGGATGGGATGTTTTGTCTTGCAGGGATTACATTGGAGTTGCCCATTTCTCCCGAAGTGTCGATTCACTTCCGTTTCGGTTGAGAAATGGGCACTCCTTGTTCAAAAAATAAGCAAAGGTCATGCCAAATTTTTTGGCCGAGATTTGTGCTAATTTTTTGCCTCTTTTTAATAGAGTAGTGCAAACATGTCGGGCAACAACGAGGCCGGCCCTTCTCAGCACATGATCAGCATCGAAGAAAAAGCTAGACAGGCCAACCAGTCATTCTGGCGGGGGTCCCAACAGGAGGACGAGGAGGATGCGATGAGGATGACACCACCACCGGAGGAGGAGGGGACCGTCGCTAGAGCTGCTGGGGCTAATGAGGGCGGAGATCCTGATTGCGAGGGGGACGAAGACGACTACGATGGAACTAGTGAAGGTGGCGGCATAGAGGATGACACCACCGATGGCGACGCCCGCACCGATGGCGGCGAGCTCACGGATGGCGGTAGCGGCAACCCGGCCGCTTCTCAGAAGAAGAAGAAGGAACAGAAGGAGCGGAAGCTGCCAGTGTTTGCCACCATCTGTGATGAGTACACTGAGGTCACAGAAAGTGGCCTACCCATTGCGCCAAAGGCTATTGCTAAAGGGTACGGCCTGCAACTCGGGTGCATCGTCCGGGAAAGCATGTCGATCAACACGAAGTACATCAGACATGCTGCCAATGCAGCTTTGGTCGAGAACCTCCTTAAGAAGCTTCACAAGCGATACAGATTCCCAGAGTGGTTTAGAAACCTCGAGAGAAAGAACCCGGTGAACAAACTAGCCCTCACGAAGATGAGCAATGCCTTGAGCAGCTGGAAAACCAGGGTGAAGACTAGCATTGACAAAGGTGAAAGCTGGGAGGTTATTAGTAAGAAAAATGCGATGCTCGACGAAGAGGAGTTTAAGATATTCAAGGCTGATATAGCTACCGCTGACGCTATAAAATGGACTAAATGGGGAAGGAGTATGCGGGAACAAAACATAGGTAACCATCACCTTGGAAGCGGCGGTTACAGGGGGAAACATGCCATTTGGGACAAGGAGGACGTCGAGCTTGAATGCCTTGGTAAAGAAAACCCTTGGCTTAAAATCACGGAATTGCAGCATAGGCAATTTGTTCGGGCCCACTACTACCTGGACAAGGAAACAGGGGAGTTTATCACCGACGATCTAGAGGTTAAGGACTTCGAGAAGAAGCTGGTAAAGAATTTATCGCCGATCTCAAGTCTATTGCGTTCTAATTAAAATAATGAAGCCAAGAATCTAAATGGGTTCACCTTTCCTTGTCTCTGCAGGAGGATGAACTGAACACTACTACCACAGAGTCGTCCCAGGATTTGACGGAGCCGTGGGACACGGTTTTCAACAGGGCGACCAATGCTTACAAGAAGAGGGACAAGGGTTTGCCGCCATCCTCACCTTGCCGTGTGTCCGGATTCCGTATGAGCATGAAGTTCAAGGAGTACTACAAAGAGGATGCTAAGAAAAGAAGGCAGAGGAAGAACCAGGATAAAGCCGCTTTTTAAGAGCTAAAGATGAAGCTGCAGACACTGAAGGAGAAGGCGATGGACGAGAAAACGGTGGACAAGTTAGTGGAAGAGAAGCTCCGCTCAATGACCCCCCTTGTGTTTTTCGAGGGGCTTACTGCTTGGAATGCGGGAGGTCGACAGGGGCCGATACATCTGCCTAGCTTAAGCGGCAGCAACTCAGGCATCAATGTTACCGTGTTGCCGGACCTGGTGACCCCGCCGGCCGTCAACGTCGGGACGCAGCCGCTTGTTTTGGTCACACGGACACCCCCTCCTGTCAAAGATACCAATAAGGCACAGCCAACGACGGTGGTGCTTCGTGAGGCACCCAACCGGGAGATTGCAGATGATGATAGGCCGGCCGCCGGCATCGGCCGTGTATCTACATTAGCCGAGATCCACGCCATCACCAAGGTAACTAATTAGTTAGTGCACATCATCTCCTTTATGCCTTTGATGCATGACTGCTACCATCTCATGACGCCCAACAACATGTTTTGGCCTCAGGACACTTCTTGCTTACTCTTGCTTAAAGATGTCGGCGGTGAGTTGAAGGATGTTGCCAAGGGCACTCTCATACAACCGGCGAGCCGCACGATGCACAACAATCCAATGGATGATGACGTGACGAGGGTCAGGTTGGCTCGGGTGTTGCCAGGGTGCGACAACATGGACCCCCCTTTCAACCTCAGGGAGCCGACGAACACAAGACCCTTGGAGAATGCTACAACTGGCCCTTGACATGGCCGAAGATCCATATTCGTCTTGCAGGGGGGAGCACCGGCACCACCTCTCGACCGATCGCCCGGCCACCACCTCGGAAGCCAGTAGCCGCCATCGTCGCCACCACCAGCTGTCACCATCAACTCTTGGCAGCGTGTGCACCGCCACATGGCAAAGACGTTGTGCCGCAACCGCCGTCGCCCCCGCTACCACCACCACATGATAGCACCCATGAAGATGATGATGAATTGGTCAATGTTGACGACTTCATCAACACCGGCACTGCCAAAGGATTGTATATGCCTTATGTGGATGAAGAACCCTTCACACCTCGCGACGACCATCAAGCTAGTCGGCCCAATACATGCACGCAGCGCCTGATCTTCCATGGTCTTTCTCAAGAGACGCCTCCAGCTGCCGATCCACCACAAGAGAAACCGGGATTTGTTTTCAGCCCGAACACACTCTGAAAGGCGGCTGATGAGCAGATGGCAGTGGCTGACACTATTGTGAAGAAGAAGCACTACATGAAGAGAGGTAATAATAATAATAAGAAGGGTGCGAGCCAGCCTCTTCCGAAGAGGATCCGGGGTCAGGACGCCGTCGTCGTACCATCCACACAATATGGCTTGCCCCGAGTGCATGTAGCTGGTGATCCGATATTGACTCCGGATATGATTAACATTGCGGTTGGATCCATGTTAACTTTGCACGAGGGTGCCAAGACACTAGAGGGCCTCCTTCTTAAAGACGAAGATCCAAATTACCCGGTTTTCACGACCAAGGTGCCATTGGACGTGGACTTTGTCGATGAACCCCCCACGGATATATTCTTCATAGCGTTCGAGGACATACAAGCTGTTTCTCACGAAACGGCTAGACTATAACTTGGTCCGCCTATACGCGCTCAATCTGGCGATCACGATCAAGAGAGAAAGTACCCTGGAAATTGCGATAGTGTACCCCTACTACATGCTGGACAACCAGTTGGTCGAAGGATCAGAGACATAGACCAAGGCGACGACGTACCTCGAGAAGTTCATGGTGGACAACAAGAGGAAGGGCACACTTATTTTTCCTTTCTTTCCCGAGTAAGTACACACACACTCGCTCATCGCCACCATAACTTACACATTTCTTATAGATTTCTTCCTTTGCTCTTTTTCCAACATTCCGTTCAAATTTTGTTGCGCAGAGACAAATACTGCACACTCATCGTCCTTGCCCCGAGGTATTCGCTAGCCACGCATTTCGACTCGGGGAGTTTGACGAAGAAGAAAGACTACACCAGAATAAGGGGTGTTCTCAATGAGGCTCTCGAGGGCTACACCAAGAAGGGATGCACCTTTGTAGATAAGGGGGAATGTATCAAGGATGGAGACCACGTGTTCAAGCACGTGCTCGAGTTCCCCTGCGTCAAGCAGTCGACTACTGGTGCCAAGGAGGCCTTCTACGTCCTCCATCACCTTAAAGGCTATGTTCAGGATTGCCAGAACCTAACGCTGCCATCTAGTCTCCGAGGATGGGCCAAAACTTTGGCGCGAATCGACGATGCTGATCTTAGAGAAGACTTCCATCGCATTCAGATGAAGTTGTCGTAGATCATCATTGAAGATGTCAACACAAGGGGGGTGCCCTACAACAAGCCAGAGGGTTGAGTAAGAGGGAGATCAAAGAACGCGTCCGTAAGCAGGGTGACACAAGGACGTGGATGACGAAAGAGGGCTATCTACCATTCCTGAAGCCGAGCGAGAAGAGTCAGTCTTCATCATGATCGATGTGTGCCTCTAGCATGATCCAGTGTGTGTATATTCTTGATGGACGCCTGCTGTATTAGTGTGTGTGTCATAAACTATACTATCTCGTGGTCGAAATGGTCATTGTTGTTAGACTTAGACTACCCTGTGGTCGTGTTGTCGTTGAACTTATTGCTTCTATGATGATCTATCTTTTAGGTTTATGGATCCTTTTTTTTATATTCTGCGAACATATATATATATATATATATGGATGTGAACCGTTTATTAATTCTTTTCTTTGTATTTTTACTAATATGCCTTGTCGTATATAGAGATTATGACGAGGTGGTATGTGGTGTACATGGGTAGGGTTCCAGGAGTCTATAAGGAGTGGGAGGATTGTCACAAACAAGTGAACAAGTTCAGCGGCAACATCTACAAAGGATACGCGACTAGAGAGGAGACGATAGCCAAGTGGAGGAACCACTTGTGGAGGAAGAACCGGATGAAGATATTGGTCGGGCTAATGCTCTTGCTCACCATTATCACAGTTGTATTATATTTGATCCTAGTTTAGGCGGCGGTGGCCACTTCATATTTGTAATGTGAGATGATAGGAACTTTGTATTCGGTGCTTGTTGTAAAATTTCGGCACTTGACACTATATATGTATCTCGATCGGGCTCTAAGTGTGATGACATTATACTTGTGTTTGTATTATATGTCGGTTTTCATCTACTACATGTCCAATGTACTGTTTATACTGATCTGGATAAATACTATATAAATCCTGTATAAATACCTAATTATACACTAGGAATGTATTTTATTTTGAATACATGTAGTACACTCAGTGGCGCATATAGAAACGGTGTTTGTGGCGCATATAGACTCTCTAGTGCATTGGATTGTATGCGCCACTAATATCTGCTTCCTGTGGCGCATATGCAGGAATGCGCCACAGAAGTCTGAAACTTCTGTGGCGCATTCCTATATGCGCCACAGGAAGAAGATATCAGTGGCGGGGGTAACATGTTTGAGAGTATGAGAATCAATCATCGATTTCGTGTTTTATAGCCGTATTTATTTGCTACTGCTCATAGTTTTGGGGTTTTATGGTTTAGGGTTTAGTGTTTGGGGTTTTATGGTTTGGAGTTTAGGATTTAGGGTTTGGGTTTTGGTTTAGGGTTGAGGGTTTGGGTTTAGGGTTTAGGTTCATATCTCTCAAACATTTATCATTTTTATGGACGTTTTTGGGATTACGATTTAGGGTTCAGAGCGATTTAAAATGATAGTGAGACTCGATACATGTTTGAGAGATATGACCAAAAACTTGTCGTTTTCACGCTTTATGGCTGTTTTCATGAGCTATTGCCCACAGTTTTGGGGATCCAATGTTATTTGCAACGACGGTAAGTCTTGATAAATTTTTCTGCGATATGACCAAAAACTCATCGTTTTCGTATTTTATGGCTATTTTCATGTGCCATTGGCCACAGTTTTGGGGATCCAGGGCGATTTACAATGATCGTAAAACGTGATACATGCTTAAGAGTTATGACCAAAATCTCGTCATATTCATGTTTTATGGTCGTTTTTATGAGCTTTTGCCCACGGTTTTGGGGTTCCAGGGCGGTTTACAATGACCGTAACACCAGATACACGATTGAGAGTGTGAGAAAAACTCATCGATTTCATTGTTTTATGGCCGTATTTATGTGCTACTTCACATAGTTTTGGGGTTTTATGGTTTATGATTTAGGGTTTGGGGTTTTAGGGTTTAGGGTTTAGGGTTTGGGTTTTGGTTTAGGGTTTATGGGTTTAGTGTTTAGGGTTTGGGTTTAGGGTTTAGGGTCATATCTCTCAAACATGTATACTGTTTTATGGCTGTTTTAGGCATTAAGGTTTAGGTTTCAGGGCGAGTTAAGGGTTAGTGAGACCCAATACAAGTTTGAGAGAAATGAACAAAAACTCGTCGTTTTTGGTGTTTTATGGCCGTTTTGATGAGCTATTTCCTAGAAATTTGTGGTTCCAGGGCGATTTACAACGACCGTGAGAACCGATACATGTTTGAGATATAGGACCAAAAACTCTTAGATTTTGTGTTTTATGGTCGTTTTAATGAGCTATTGCCCATGCTTTTGGTGTTCTAGGGCAATTTACATCAACAGTAAGACCCAATACATGTTTGAGATATATCACCAAAAACTCTTCGTTTTCACGTTTTATGGCCGTTTTCAGGAGCAATTGTGCACAATTTTGCGGTTCCAAGGCGATTTGCATGGCTCGTCACACCTGATACATGTTTGAGAGATATGACAAAAAATTCGTCGTTTTTCTGCTTTATGGCTGTTTTCATGAGCTATTGCCCACAGTTTTGGGGATCTAGAGTGATTTGCAACGACCGTAAGTCTCGATAAATGTTTCTGCGATATGACCAAAAACTCAACATTTTCATACTTTATGGCCGTTTTTATGAGCTATTGCCCACATTTTAGGGTTCCAGGGCGATTTACAATGACCTTAGCACCCGATACATGTTTGAGAGTATGAGAAACACTCATCGATTTCGTGTTTTGTGGCCGTATTTATTTGCGAATGCTCATAGTTTTGGGGTTTTATGGTTTAGGGTTTAGTGTTTGGGGTTTTAGGGTTTGGGGTTTAGGATTTAGGGTTTGGGTTTTGGTTTAGGGTTTAGGGTTGGGTTCATATCTCTCAAACATTTATCATGTTTTATGGACGTTTTTGGGATTACGATTTAGGGTTCAGGGCGATTTAAAACGATAGTGAGACTCGATACATGTTTGAGAGATATGCCCATAGTTTTGGGGATCCAATGTTATTTGCAACGGCCGTAAGCCTTGATAAATTTTTCTGCAATATGACTAAAAACTCATTGTTTTCGTATTTTATGGCTATTTTCATGTGCTATTGGCCACAGTTTTGGGGATCCAGGGCGATTTACAATGATCTTAAACCTGATACATGCTTAAGAGTTATGACCAAAAACTCGTCATTTTCGTGTTTTATGGTCGTTTTTATGAGCTATTGCCCACGGTTTTGGGGTTCTAGGGCGGTTTACAATGACCGTAACACTAGATACATGTTTGCGAGTGTGAGGAAAAGCTCATCGATTTCGTGTTTTATGGTCGTATTTATGTGCTACTGCACATAGTTTTGGTGTTTTATGGTTTATGGTTTAGGGTTTTAGGGTTTAGGGATTAGGGTTTGGGTTTTGGTTTAGGGTTTACGGGTTTAGGGTTTAGGATTTGAGTTTAGGGTTAGGATCATATCTCTCAAACATGTATCATGTTTTATGGCCGTTTTAGGGATTGCGGTTTAGGTTTCAGGGCGAGTTAAGGGTTAGTGAGACCCAATACAAGTTTGAGAGAAATGAACAAAAACTCGTCATTTTCGTGTTTTATGGCCGTTTTCATCAGCTATTGCCTAGAAATTTGGGGGTTCCAGGGCGATTTACAACGACCGTGAGAATCGATACATGTTTGAGATATAGGACCAAAAACTCGTAGTTTTCGCGTTTTATGGTGGTTTCATGAGCTATTCCCCATGGTTTTGGGGTTCTAGGGCAATTTACATCAATAGTAAGACCCAATACATATTTGAGATATATCACCAAAAACTCGTCGTTTTCACGTTTTATGGCCATTTTCACCAGCAATTGTGCACAATTTTGCGGTTCCAAGGCGATTTGAATGGCCCGTCAGACCTGATACATGTTTGAGAGATATGCCCAAAAACTCGTCGTTTTGGTGCTTTATGGCTATTTTCATGAGCTATTGCCCACAATTTTGGGGATCTAGAGTGATTTGCAACGACCGTAAATCTCGATAAATGTTTCTGCGATATGACCAAAAACTCAGCATTTTCGTATTTTATGGCCGGTTTTATGAGCTATTACCCACGGTTTTGGGGTTCCAGGGCAATTTACGATGACCTTAGCACCCGATACATGTTTGAGAGTATGAGAAACACTCATCGATTTCGTGTTTTATGGCCGTATTTATTTGCTACTGCTCATAGTTTTGGGGGTTTTAAGTTTAGGGTTTTGTGTTTAGGGATTTAGGGTTTGGTGTTTAGGATTTAGGGTTTGGGTTTTGGTTTAGGGTTTAGGGTTTGGGTTAAGGGTTTAGGTTCATATCTCTCAAACATTTATCATGTTTTATGGATGTTTTTGGGATTACGGTTTAGGGTTTAGGGCGATTTAAAACGATAGTAAGACTCTATACATGTTTGAGAGATATGACCAAAAACTCATCGTTTTCGTGCTATATGGCCATTTTCAACAGCTATTGCCCATTGTTTTGGGGATCTAATGTTATTTGCAACGGCCGTAAGCCTTGATAAATTTTTCTGCAATATGACCAAACACTCATTGTTTTCGTATTTTATGGCTATTTTCATGTGCTATTGGCCACAATTTTGGGGATCCAGGGCGATTTACAATGATCTTAAAACCTGATACATGCTTAAGAGTTATGACCAAAAACTCGTCATTTTCGTGTTTTATGGTCGTTTTTATGAGCTATTGCCCACGGTTTTGGGGTTGTAGGGCTGTTTACAATGACCGTAACACTAGATACATGTTTGAGAGTGTGAGAAAAACTCATCGATTTCGTGTTTTATGGCCGTATTTATGTGCTACTGCACATAGTTTTGGTGTTTTATGGTTTATGGTTTAGGGTTTTAGGGTTTAGGGTTTAGGGTTTGGGTTTTGGTTTAGGGTTTACGGGTTTAGGGTTTAGGATATGAGTTTCGGGTTTAGGATCATATCTCTCAAACATGTATCATGTTTTATGGCCGGTTTAGGGATTGCGGTTTAGGTTTCAGGGCGAGTTAAGGGTTAGTGAGACCCAATACAAGTTTGAGAGAAATGAACAAAAACTCGTCGTTTTCGTGTTTTATGGCCGTTTTGATCAGCTATTGCCTAGAAATTTGGGGTTCCAGGGCGATTTACAACGACCGTGAGAATCGATACATGTTTGAGATATAGGACCAAAAACTCGTAGTTTTCGCGTTTTATGGTCGTTTCATGAGCTATTCCCCATGGTTTTGGGGTTCTAGGGCAATTTACATCAATAGTAAGACCCAATACATATTTGAGATATATCACCAAAAACTCGTCGTTTTCACGTTTTATGGCCATTTTCACCAGCAATTGTGCACAATTTTGCGGTTCCAAGGCGATTTGCATGGCCCGTCAGACCTGATACATGTTTGAGAGATATGCCCAAAAACTCGTCGTTTTGGTGCTTTATGGCTATTTTCATGAGCTATTGCCCACAATTTTGGGGATCTAGAGTGATTTGCAACGACCGTAAGTCTCGATAAATGTTTCTGCGATATGACCAAAAACTCAGCATTTTCGTATTTTATGGCCGGTTTTATGAGCTATTACCCACGGTTTTGGGGTTCCAGGGCAATTTACGATGACCTTAGCACCCGATACATGTTTGAGAGTATGAGAAACACTCATCGATTTCGTGTTTTATGGCCGTATTTATTTGCGAATGCTCATAGTTTTGGGGTTTTAAGTTTAGGGTTTTGTGTTTAGGGATTTAGGGTTTGGTGTTTAGGATTTAGGGTTTGGGTTTTGGTTTAGGGTTTAGGGTTTGGGTTAAGGGTTTAGGTTCATATCTCTCAAACATTTATCATGTTTTATGGATGTTTTTGGGATTACGGTTTAGGGTTTAGGGCGATTTAAAACGATAGTAAGACTCTATACATGTTTGAGAGATATGACCAAAAACTCATCGTTTTCGTGCTATATGGCCATTTTCAACAGCTATTGCCCATTGTTTTGGGGATCTAATGTTATTTGCAACGGTCGTAAGCCTTGATAAATTTTTCTGCAATATGACCAAAAACTCATTGTTTTCGTATTTTATGGCTATTTTCATGTGCTATTGGCCACAGTTTTGGGGATCCAGGGCGATTTACAATGATCTTAAAACCTGATACATGCTTAAGAGTTATGACCAAAACTCGTCATTTTCGTGTTTTATGGTCGTTTTTATGAGCTATTGCCCACGGTTTTGGGGTTGTAGGGCTGTTTACAATGACCGTAACACTAGATACATGTTTGAGCATGTGAGAAAAACTCATCGATTTCGTGTTTTATGGCCGTATTTATGTGCTACTGCACATAGTTTTGGTGTTTTATGGTTTATGGTTTAGAGTTTTAGGGTTTAGGGTTTAGGGTTTGGGTTTTGGTTTAGCGTTACGGGTTTAGGGTTTAGGATATGAGTTTAGGGTTTAGGGTCATATCTCTCAAACATGTATCATGTTTTATGGCCGTTTTAGGGATTGCGGTTTAGGTTTCAGGGCGAGTTAAGGGTTAGTGAGACCCAATACAAGTTTGAGAGAAATGAACAAAAACTCGTCGTTTTCGTGTTTTATGGCCGTTTTGATCAGCTATTGCCTAGAATTGGGGTTCCAGGGCGATTTACAACGACCGTGAGAATCGATACATGTTTGAGATATAGGACCAAAAACTCAGTAGTTTTCGCGTTTTATGGTCGTTTTCATGAGCTATTCCCATGGTTTTGGGGTTCTAGGGCAATTTACATCAATAGTAAGACCCAATACATATTTGAGATATATCACCAAAAACTCGTCGTTTTCACGTTTTATGGCCATTTTTCACCAGCAATTGTGCACAATTTTGCGGTTCCAAGGCGATTTGCATGGCCCGTCAGACCTGATACATGTTTGAGAGATATGACCAAAAACTCGTCGTTTTGGTGCTTTATGGCTATTTTCATGAGCTATTGCCCACAATTTTGGGGATCTAGAGTGATTTGCAACGACCGTAAGTCTCGATAAATGTTTCTGCGATATGACCAAAAACTCAGCATTTTCGTATTTTATGGCCGGTTTTATGAGCTATTACCCACGGTTTTGGGGTTCCAGGGCAATTTACGATGACCTTAGCACCCGATACATGTTTGAGAGTATGAGAAACACTCATCGATTTCGTGTTTTATGGCCGTATTTATTTGCTACTGCTCATAGTTTTGGGGTTTTATGGTTTAGGGTTTTGTGATTAGGGATTTAGGGTTTGGTGTTTAGGATTTAGGGTTTGGGTTTTGGTTTAGGGTTTAGGGTTTGGGTTAAGGGTTTAGGTTCATATCTCTCAAACATTTATCATGTTTTATGGATGTTTTTGGGATTACGGTTTAGGGTTTAGGGCGATTTAAAACGATAGTAAGACTCTATACATGTTTGAGAGATATGACCAAAAACTCATCGTTTTCGTGCTATATGGCCATTTTCAACGAGCTATTGCCCAATGTTTTGGGGATCTAATGTTATTTGCAACGGCCGTAAGCCTTGATAAATTTTTCTGCAATATGACCAAAAACTCATTGTTTTCGTATTTTATGGCTATTTTCATGTGCTATTGGCCCACAGTTTTGGGGATCCAGGGCGATTTACAATGATCTTAAAACCTGATACATGCTTAAGAGTTATGACCAAAAACTCGTCATTTTCGTGTTTTATGGTCGTTTTTATGAGCTATTGCCCACGGTTTTGGGGTTGTAGGGCGGTTTACAATGACCGTAACACTAGATACATGTTTGAGAGTGTGAGAAAAACTCATCGATTTCGTGTTTTATGGCCGTATTTATGTGCTACTGCACATAGTTTTGGTGTTTTATGGTTTATGGTTTAGGAGTTTTAGGGTTTAGGGTTTAGGGTTTGGGTTTTGGTTTAGGGTTTACGGGTTTAGGGTTTAGGATATGAGTTTAGGGTTTAGGATCATATCTCTCAAACATGTATCATGTTTTATGGCCGTTTTAGGGATTGCGGTTTAGGTTTCAGGGCGAGTTAAGGGTTAGTGAGACCCAATACAAGTTTGAGAGAAATGAACAAAAACTCGTCGTTTTCGTGTTTTATGGCCGTTTTGATGAGCTATTGCCTAGAAATTTGGGGTTCCAGGGCGATTTACAACGACCGTGAGAATCGATACATGTTTGAGATATAGGACCAAAAACTCGTAGTTTTTCGCGTTTTATGGTCGTTTCATGAGCTATTCCCCATGGTTTTGGGGTTCTAGGGCAATTTACATCAACAGTAAGACCGAATACATATTTGAGATATATCACCAAAAACTCGTCGTTTTCACGTTTTATGGCCATTTTCACCAGCAATTGTGCACAATTTTGCGGTTCCAAGGCGATTTGCATGGCCCGTCAGACCTGATACATGTTTGAGAGATATGACCAAAAACTCGTCGTTTTGGTGCTTTATGGCTATTTTCATGAGCTATTGCCCACAATTTTGGGCATCTAGAGTGATTTGCAACGACCGTAAGTCTCGATAAATGTTTTTGCGATATGACCAAAAACTCAGCATTTTCGTATTTTATGGCCGGTTTTCTGAGCTATTACCCACGGTTTTAGGGTTCCAGGGCAATTTACGATGATCTTAGCACCTGATACATGTTTGAGAGTATGATAAACACTCATCGATTTGTGTTTTATGGCCGTATTTATTTGCTACTGCTCATAGTTTTGGGGTTTTATGGTTTAGGGTTTTGTGTTTGGGGATTTAGGGTTTGGGTTTAGGATTTAGGTTTGGGTTTTGGTTTAGGGTTTAGGTTCAAAAACTCTACAAAAAATTTCTACAATATGACCAAAAACTCATTGTTTTCGTATTTTATGGCTATTTTCATGTGCTATTGGCCACAGTTTTAGGGATCCAGGGCGATTTATAATGACATTAAAACCTGATACATGCTTAAGAGTTATGACCAAAAACTCGTCATTTTCGTGTTTTATGGTCGTTTTTATGAGCTATTGCCCACAGTTTTGGGGTTCTAGGGCGGTTTACAATGATCGTAACACCAGATACATGTTTGAGAGTGTGAGAAAAACTCATCGATTTCGTTTTTTATGGCCGTATTTATGTGCTACTGCACATAGTTTTGATGTTTTATGGTTTATGGTTTATGATTTTAGGGTTTAGGGTTTGGGTTTTGGTTTAGGGTTTACGGGTTTAGGGTTTAGGATTTGAGTTTAGGGTTTAGAGTCATATCTCTCAAACATGTATCATGTTTTATGGCCGTTTTAGGGATTACGGTTTAGGTTTCAGGGCGAGGTAAGGGTTAGTGAGACCCAATACAAGTTTGAGAGAAATGAACAAAAACTCGTCGTTTTCGTGTTTTATGGCCGTTTTAATGAGCTATTGCCTAGAGGGTTCCAGGGCGATTTACAACGACCGTGAGAACCGATACATGTTTGAGATATAGGACCAAAAACTCATAGTTTTCGTGTTTTATGGTCGTTTTCATGAGCTATTGCCCATGGTTTTGGGGTTCTAGGGCAATTTAGATCAACAGTAAGACCCAATACATGTTTGAGATATATGACCAAAAACTAGTCGTTTTCACGTTTTATGGCTGTTTTCACAAGCAATTGTGCAGAATTTTGCGGTTCCAAGCCGATTTGCATGGCCCGTCAGACCTGATACATGTTTGAGAGATATGAACAAAAACTCGTCGTTTTGTGCTTTATGGCTATTTTGATGAGCTATTGCCCACAGTTTTGAGGATCCAGAGTGATTTGCAACGACTGTAAGTCTCGATAAATGTTTATACGATATGACCAAAAACTCAAGCATTTTCGTATTTTATGGCCGGTTTTGTGAGCTATTACCCACGGTTTTGGGGTTCCAGGGCAATTTACGATGACCTTAGCACCCGATACATGTTTGAGAGTATGAGAAACACTCATCAATTTCGTGTTTTATGGCCGTATTTAGTTTGCTACTGCTCATAGTTTTGAGGTTTTATGGTTTAGGGTTTTTGTGTTTAGGATTTAGGGTTTGGGGTTTAGGATTTAGGGTTTGGGTTTGGTTTAGGGTTTAGGGTTTGGTTTAGGGTTTAGGTTCATATCTCTCAAACATTTATCATGTTTTATGGACGTTTTTGGGATTACGGTTTAGGGTTTAGGGCGATTTAAAACGATAGTAAGACTCTATAACATGTTTGAGAGATATGACCAAAAACTCATCGTTTTCGTGCTATATGGCCATTTTCACGAGCTATTGCCCAAAGTTTTGGGGGATCCAATGTTATTTGCAACGGCCGTAAGCCTAGATAAATTTTTCTGCAATATGACCAAAAACTCATTGTTTTCGTATTTTATGGCTATTTTCATGTGCTATTGGCCACAGTTTTGGGGATCCTAGGGCGATTTACAATGATCTTAAAACCTGATACATGCTTAAGAGTTATGACCAAAAACTCGTCATTTTCCGTGTTTTATGGTCGTTTTTATGAGCTATTGCCCACGGTTTTGGGGTTGTAGGGCGGTTTACAATGACCGTAACACTAGATACATGTTTGCGAGTGTGAGGAAAAGCTCATCGATTTCGTGTTTTATGGTCCGTATTTATGTGCTACTGCACATAGTTTTGGTGTTTTATGGTTTATGGTTTAGGGTTTTAGGGTTTAGGGATTAGGGTTTGGGTTTTGGTTTAGGGTTTACGGGTTTAGGGTTTAGGATTTGAGTTTAGGGTTTAGGATCATATCTCTCAAACATGTATCATGTTTTATGGCCGTTTTAGGGATTGCGGTTTAGGTTTCAGGGCGAGTTAAGGGTTAGTGAGACCCAATACAAGTTTGAGAGAAATGAAACAAAAACTCGTCGTTTTCGTGTTTTATGGCCGTTTTGATGAGCTATTGCCTAGAAATTTGGGGTTCCAGGGCGATTTACAACGACCGTGAGAATCGATACATGTTTGAGATATAGGACCAAAAACTCGTAGTTTTCGCGTTTTATGGTCGTTTCATAGAGCTATTCCCCATGGTTTTGGGGTTCTAGGGCAATTTACATCAACAGTAAGACCCAATACATATTTGAGATATATCACCAAAAACTCGTCGTTTTCACGTTTTATGGCCATTTTCACCAGCAATTGTGCACAATTTTGCGGTTCCAAGGCGATTTGCATGGCCCGTCAGACCTGATACATGTTGAGAGATATGACCAAAAACTCGTCGTTTTGGTGCTTTATGGCTATTTTCATGAGCTATTGCCCACAATTTTGGGGCATCTAGAGTGATTTGCAACGACCGTAAGTCTCGATAAATGTTTCTGCGATATGACCAAAAACTCAGCATTTTCGTATTTTATGGCCGGTTTTCTGAGCTATTACCCACGGTTTTGGGGTTCCAGGGCAATTTACGATGATCTTAGCACCCGATACATGTTTGAGAGTATGAGAAACACTCATCGATTTCGTGTTTTATGGCCGTATTTATTTGCTACTGCTCATAGTTTTGGGGTTTTATGGTTTAGGGTTTTGTGTTTAGGGATTTAGGGTTTTGGGGTTTAGGATTTAGGGTTGGGTTTTGGTTTAGGGTTTAGGGTTTGGGTTTAGGGTTTAGGTTCATATCTCTCAAACATTTATCATGTTTTATCGACGTTTTTGGGATTACGGTTTAGGGTTTAGGGCGATTTAAAACGATAGTAAGACTCTATACATGTTGAGAGATATGACCAAAAACTCATCGTTTTCGTGCTATATGGCCATTTTCACGAGCTATTGCCCAAAGTTTTGGGGATCCAATGTTATTTGCAACGGCCGTAAGCCTTGATAAATTTTTCTCCAATATGACCAAAACTCATTGTTTTCGTATTTTATGGCTATTTTCATGTGCTATTGGCCACAGTTTTGGGGATCCAGGGCGATCTACAATGACCTTAAAACCTGATACATGCTTAAGAGTTATGACCAAAAACTCCTCATTTCGTGTTTTATGGTCGTTTTTATGAGCTATTGCCCACGGTTTTGGGGTTGTAGGGCGGTTTACAATGACCGTAACTAGGTACATGTTTGAGAGTGTCAGAAAAACTCATCGATTTCGTGTTTTTATGGCCGTATTATGTGCTACTGCACATAGTTTTGTGTTTTATGGGTTTATGGTTTAGGGTTTTAGGGTTTAGGGTTTAGGGTTTGGGTTTTGGTTTAGGTTTACGGGTTTAGGGTTTAGGATATGAGTTTAGGGTTTAGGATCATATCTCTCAAACATGTATCATGTTTTATGGCCGTTTTAGGGATTGCGGTTTAGGTTTCAGGGCGAGTTAAGGGTTAGTGAGACCCAATACAAGTGTTGAGAGAAATGAACAAAACTCGTCGTTTTCGTGTTTTATGGCCGTTTTGATGAGCTATTGCCTAGAAATTTGGGGGTTCCAGGGCGATTTACAACGACCGTGAGAATCGATACATGTTTGAGATATAGGACCAAAAACTCGTAGTTTTTGCGTTTATGGTCGTTTCATGACCTATTCCCCATGGTTTTGGGGGTTCTAGGGCAATTTACATCAACAGTAAGACCGAATACATATTTGAGAATATCACCTAAAACTCGTCGTTTTCACGTTTTATGGCCATTTTCACCAGCAACTGTGCACAATTTGCGGTTCCAAGCCGATTTGCATGGCCCGTCAGACCTAATACATGTTGAGAGATATGACCAAAAACTCGTCGTTTTGGTGCTTTATGGCTATTTTGATGAGCTATTGCCCACAATTTTGGGGATCTAGAGTGATTTGCAACGACCGTAAGTCTCGATAAATGTTT
>CAJUXJ010000784.1:0-23540 GCA_910589775.1 Avena eriantha
TAGTCAAGAAATCATATGAAAAGTACTTCACAGTGTGGGCAAAACACAAGAAAGTGAATAAAACCAAGCATGGAACATCAAAAATTATAGATACATTTGGAATGTATCAACATCCCCAATCTTAACTCCTGCTCGTCCTCGAGTAGGTAAGTGATAAAAAGAAAGAATAATTTTTGAGGTGACATGCACCATCAAAGACTTGATCAAAGTATTTGTAAAACATTCAAAGCTGGGATCATAGTACTTCAATCATAACATGAAAGACAAAGTTCTAGCAAAAAGATAAAGAAACTATGATGCAACATGAAAATGCACAAACAAAAGATTCATGAATAACAATGCTTTGCAAGACGTTTGTTTGTTTCACATAAAGAAAACATAGCATAATAGTATTCAGCTTGTCCCTCATAGAGTAGCAAATATAAATGCATAGGACACCTTCAAAGTTCATAAGAGTGACTAGATACAAATAGTTTAAAACAAGCAATATCAAGGTATGCATCAATCAACATGTCTTGGGACAATGCACATAGAACTAAGAATGGCCACTATGCTCTCAAAGTAGGTGCATAAAGGTAGAAGGTGGAGACTCAACATAAAAGTAAAAGAAAGGCCTTCATAAAAGGAAGTAGGGATTCAAGTCTCATAAAAAGCTTCCAAAAATTATGGTACTTATAGCTTTAAGCTCTCATTGCCCCTATCATATGCATCTTGAAGGTGATTAAGGTTAAAGTGACACAACTAAGAGGATATGCTTGACAAGTTATAAACCGAAATCTCATGCCCCTTACTTACGAAGACCGAACCTCATGCTACTAAAATATAGTCACAAGTAAGCACTTGTCATTATAAGTACATGTGTATCATAAAGAATCGCCAAAGGGCTACCCCTTGCACATGATACATGAGCTATCCCATAATCAAAATGACAAGGCAAGCAGACAATGAGCATCTCAGCGATCTTTTTATTTGCTATTTGCATAGGTTTTTATTGAGGATGCTTCATAGAGTTCTCATTATGTTTATGCTGCAAGTTTCCGCCATGATTAGTCATGGCTTAGGCTAGCGGCCCAGGCGTTTCTCTAACACACATACAAACTCCATGATCTTACAAGTTCCACTTTTATTTCACACCGTCGGGATCTGTAAGAAAAAGAACATGATATCAACGAGGTACAAAGTACAAGTGCAATGTTGAAAGCGTTCCCCATTATATATGGTTCTGCTAATTTCAACTTATAAAGAGCAAGCATATAAGCAACAAAGAAGGCCCCAATGGTTCAAGTTTATTAAGGCAAGAAAAGTAAAGTGTGCCATCAAGTTCGTGAGAGTTTTAATCACTAGTTTTCTCATAACAAGTTTAATTTGGAAGATAAACAAAAGCATGAATATACTTGGAATAGCATAAGCTAGTAGGTAGGTATGGTGGACTCTTTGGAATAACTTGGTTTAGGGAGTTGGATGCATGAGCGGAACTCATATTTGGTTGTGGAGGCTAGCAAAAGAGTGGGAGCGACAAACTAAGAGAGCAATAATGGCCATAATCATGCAAAGCGACAAAACATTATTGATCAAAGCATAAATTGATACTACAAGTTGAAAACTAAAGGATCATAAAGGCTATGGTGACCTGAGATAGTCATAACATGGTGTGACTATGCACCAAGTCAACCCAAATAAAGCATCAAAGGAGAATACCACTATACTATGCTTTATAATATGCTAAAACAACGCATGATTCATCCAAGGCACATTAAGAAATCTCAATTGTTTATAACAAGTCATGCTACAACAAATAATACTAAGCATAAAGCCAAAACAATATCAAGCATGGCATGACAAAGCACATGCCACAATCAAAAACAAACTCTTTTTACCACTTAAGCATGAGATTTCCTAGTCTTTTCCAAACCAAACAAAACTATTTGAAAACCAATGCCTGAAATAGGAGGTCCAACCAATTTATTCAGAAAACTAATCAAACAAAAGCAACGAAAAACCAAAATGAAAACGAAAAATAAGACGCTCCAAGAACAACACAACCGTGCATGAAACAATAAAAATGAAGCTTTTGGAAGAAACTTGGAATTTTTATTAATGAAGAAGGGGATGCCTTGGGCATCCCCAAGCTTTGACGCTTGTACTTCTTGGATATTTCTTGTTGTGACACGCGTGGAAACCCCAAGCTTGAGCTTTAGTCCATCCTTCATCTCATTACTTATTTCTTCCATACACCTGAAATTTTTCCTTCATACAAAACTTCACACAATCTTTATTAGCAACATTAGTGCACTCAAGATAATAAGTCTTTAGGTTCAGTTCCAATACCAATAAAACTTGCATTAAAACACAAGCTACTGTAGCACTTCCCTAAAAAAGCTCAATTCCCCAAAGAACTCAAAAAAGAACCAACAAGAAGCAAATGCAGAAAATGGCAGAAGTCTATCAAAACAGACCAGCATGTAAAGAAGAATTTTTTTCGAAGACCTTTTGTTGCTCAAATCAAAAATGTTGCACTAACGAAAGTTAGATAACAACCTGGGGCAGAAGCAAAAAATTCATGCCTCAAAAGGACGTTCGGAGATTTTACACGAATGTTTACGGTGAAGCACAGAAATCTGTTTCGGGGCAGCAACTTTCCCAATCATTACTTCTCTCTCATTAGAGGTTACTCTTGGCACAAAAAGAAAATAAAAAGTATAAGGAGCGGTTATTACAGAAGTAATAACTTCCAAGACTCATCAAAAACATTTGGGTTATCTCCCAATAAGTACTTTTCTTTAACGCCTTTAAGTTAGGCATAAGCAAAAACTAAAATGGATAGAATAGAAGTAAGCGGAGATAATCATGGTAAAAACATTGTTTTGTTCAATGAAATCCTTTTGTTAACAAGGTTGATCAGGTCTCGTTACCAAAACAATTTTATATGAAACAAAACTTTGTATTCCACTAATGATTATGTTACCTCAACTTGGATAGCAATGGTCCCAATCATAATAGTTTCAAATTTTTCCCTTGGTATGGGACAATATAACTCTCCAACTTGAATGCCCTCAACATGTTCAATTGAATTCAAACCATAAGTCCTTTCAATCTTATTGGGGAAATGGACAGTATGTTCCTTGTCATTAACATTGAAAGTCACCTTTCCTTGATTACAATTAATAACAGCTCTTGCAGTATTAAGAAAAGGTCGCCCAAGAATAATGGACATATTATCATCTTCAAGCATTTCAAGCACAACAAAATCAGTTAATATCAAGAAATTATGAGCCACTTGAATAGGTACATCCTCACATATACCAACAAGAATAGTGGTATATTTATCAGCCATTTGCAAAGATATATCAGTTGGTATCAGTTTTTCAAGTTGAAGTCTCTTATAGAGAGAGAAAGGCATAGCACTCACTCCAGCTCCCAAATCACACAAAGTAGTTCTCACATAAGTATTTTTAATGGAGCAAGGGATAATTGGAATCCCTGGGTCTCCAAGTTTCTTAGGAACCTTACCATTAAAGGAATAATTAGCAAGCAAACTAGAAATTTCTTCATTAGGGATCTTCCGTTTATTCGAGACAATATCCTTCATATAATTTGAGTAAGGAGGCAATTTAATAGCATCAGTCAAAGGAATTTGCAGGAATAAAGGTCTCATCTACTCACAAAACTTATTATAGTGTTCATCTTCCTTTCACCTGTGTTTCTTATCAAGGAAAGGCATAGGTTTTTGGACCCAAGGTTCTCTTTCACTACCATGTTTCTTAGCAATAAAATCTTCTTTAGTGTATTTAGTATTCTTAGTGTGGTTTTCAGGTTCTTCTTCAAATTTTTCTTCATTAGGAACTTCATTTTCTTCATTACCACTTTCAGTTTCAGCATCAGAAATAGATATACTATTCGGATCTATAGCAGGTTTAGAGGGTTCTACAACAGTTTTATGTTTCTTTTTCCTTTTCTTACGAGTAGAGCCACTATTTTCAGCTTGTTGAGAATCCTGCTCAATTCTTTTGGGATGCCCCTCAGGATATAGAGGATCCTGGGTAGCAGCTCCACTTCTAGTTCTAATGTCATAAGCATGTTTTTCTTTAGCAGCATTAACTAGCAAGTCTTTTTGCACTTTAACGAGTTGATCTATTTGAGTTTGAACCATTTGAAAGTGTTTAACAATCATTTTAACATCATTATAGGTTCTTTCCACAATATCTTTCAACTCAACAATAGCTCTAGTGTTTTCCATTAGATGATTTTGCACCCTTTTATTAAAATTATCTTGCTTAATAATAAAGATATCGAATTCTTCTAAGCATTGATCAGGAGGTTTAGGGTAAGGGATATCACCTTCATCAAAGTGTTGGAGAGAGTGTACCTCAATAGTGGATGAGTAGAGAATAGGCTTAGATAACTCTTCAATAGGAGGTAAGTTCTTGACATCTGCAGCATTAATTCCTTTCTCCTTAAGACATTTCTTAGCTTCCTTCATCACTTCATCATTTAATTCAATAACTCCCCTCTTCTTTGATGTTGGAATATACACTGATATAGTAGGTTCAGGTACAATTACTTTAGGTATAGCTTGTTCAGGAGGAGTCCAATCTTCATAATTCTTGCTTATTTTAGCCATTAATTCATCGGCTTCCTTAGGAGTCCTATTCCTAAAAAGACAATCAGCACAACTATCTAGGTATTCCCTAGATTCTTCGGGTAGTCCATTATAAAATATATCAAGAAGCTCATTCTTAGGTAATGGACTTCCAGCCTGTGCATGAAACAAAGCACACAAAACCTTGCCCAAGATTTAGGCAATACCTCTTTTTCTCCCTGTTTAAAATCAAAAAGTTCCTGCAAAATAGCATGTCTAACACTAGGAGGAAAATATTTCTACAGGAAAGTACTAATCAAGCAATCAAGGCTATCAATAGATCCAGGAGGTGAATTACTAAACCAAGTTTTAGCTTCTCCTTTCAGTGAAAAGGGAAAATCTTAGCAATAAAGTAAGTACGCATCTTAATATCATCAGAAAACATGCCACTTATGGTAGAAAGTTCATTCATATGTGCTACCACACTTTCATTCTTACTCCCACAAAAAGGTTCTTTCTCGACAATAGCTAAATAAGATAGATTGAGAGAAAAATCATAATCTTTATCTTTAACGTTTATGGGAGAACCAGCAAACTTAGCAATAGGAGACAATTTGGATCTAATAGTACGCCTCTCAAGGAGACTCTTAGCAGCGCTCCCATCATGGGTGTTTTTACATTCTTTAATAAATTCATCGGTCATCTCAACATAACCATCTTCAATATCATAACTCTCACTAGACTCAGGAGAACTAACAGGTGTGGTAGTGTCTTCATTAGGAGTTTCAGTATTTCCAGCTATAGTTCTAGCAATCGTAGCATCTAGGAAAGGACCTAATGAACCAATCTTATCAAGCACAGTAGAAGCAGCATTATAAGCATCAGAAGTTTCAGATTCAGCAGTAGTAGCAGTGTGTGTAGCATGTGTATATGGTGGTGTAACGAGCTTACTTACAACTGTTGGTGAATCAAGAGCAGCAGAGGTGTTCAGAACCGTACCTCTTCTTGTAGTGGATGGTAAAATAGGAACCTTGCCATCACGAGACTTACCCATGATGGATGGATAGCAGCGAACAATAGAGAATCCAATGGAACTTAATAAATAAGGCTATGCTCCCCAGCAACGGCGCCAGAAAAGTCCTTGATGGCTCGGTGTTGATGTGCAGCTCGTTGGGGAACCCCAAGAGGAAGGAATGATGTGCACAGCAGAAAGTTTCCCTCAGTTATGAAACTATGGTTTAATCGAACCAGTAGGAGCAAGGAAACACCCCAAATGTGTTGCTAGCTGAGCCTTGGCAGGGCGCACTACCGGTGCTAGTAGCAACGTGGAGACCTGCACAACATAACCACAAAACTCTGTCCCCAACTTGCGATGAGGTTGTCAATCTCACCGTGTTTTGCTGAAAACAAAGGATTAAACGTATCGAATGGAAGGAAGTAATAGTTTGTAGAAACTAAACACAAAGCAGTAAACAATTTGTAGATTGTATGTAAAAGAAAAGACCGGGATCCATAGTTCACTAGAGGTGGCTCTCCTTAGACAGATAACATGCTGGGTGAACAAATTACAGCGGGGCAATTGACAAACATCTAGAAAGAAATACATACATATACTAATGATCTTGACTCCTTTGGAACTTGATTGGGCATTACAACATTATACATAGACTGCCATCCAACTTCATCTATGACTAATAATCCACCTTCAGGTTATCATCCGACCTCCCTCCAGTATTAAGTTACAAGCAATAGATTACTGCTTTACGAATTGCGTGTAAAGTAAACAATACGATTGTTCTTTGGACAAAGGATTGTTGTTTTGTCCCTAGTGGCAACAACACATCTAGTACCTTAGAGATTTCTGTCACTTCCCCAGATTACCAAAGGCATGAACCCACTATCGAGCATAAATACTAACTCTTGGAGTTGCTAGCATCTACTTGGACAAGATAGCTACTAACAACGGAAAGCATACAAGATCACAAATAAGAAAGACAGGATAGAATCAATAATCAATATGAAATAGCATCTCAATATCCATCGGATCCCTGTAAACACAACATGCAAAATTACAAATATATGATCTTGATCATGAATGGAGCTCACAAGATCTAAACATGAAAGCACAAAGGAGGAGAACCAGCCATCTAGCTACTACATGGATCCGTAGTCCAAGGATGAACTACTCACGCATCACACCGGAGGCTTGCATGGTGATGAAGAAGGCCTCCAGGGTGAATTCCCCTCTCCGGCAGGGTGTCGGGAAGATCTTCATATCCCTCCCGATCTAGGGATGGAGATGGGGGTGGCTACAGACCCTTTCGTGGATTTTTGATCGGATACTTAGGGTTTTCGTCCTGAGGGCATCTTATAGGCGGAAGGAGAGGTCGAGGGGGTGCTGGGGTCGGCCAGACCACCCCTTGGCGCGGGCCAGGCCTGGCCATGCGACCAGGTGGTGTGGCCGGCCCCCAGCCCTTCTCCGTCTCGTATTCTGGCATCTGATGACTACCAAAAAATAGGCACTTTGGCTTTTGTCCTGTCCAATTCCGAGAATATTCATTTTCTGACTTTCCTGGAACCAAAAGCAGCAAAAAACAGGCAGCTGGCACTGTGGCTCTTGTTAATATGTTAGTCCAACAAATCATATGAAGATTACTTCAAAGTATGGGCAAAACACAAGAAAGTGGATAAAGCCAAGCAAGGAATATCAAAAATTATAGATACATTTGCAATGTATCAGTGTTCTTTTAATAAACCACAGCTAGAGTCACTGCATGTGTGTTCTCTGCATAAACAACATATGGAAACAACTAGAGTCATTGCACGTGAGTTCTTATCACAAACCACATATCGATCCACTAGAGTTCATTGCATGTCTATTCTTTTCATAAACCACATGGATCCATAGGTTGTTTGTGGAAAAGAACACACATGCAATGAGTCTAGTGGATCCATGTGTGTTTGTGGAAAAGAACACACATGCAATGACTCTAGTGCTGGTTTGTGGTTTTAGTATAATAACACACATGCAATGACTCTAGTGGTTGATCCATCTGTGGTTTGTGGAAAGAACACACATGCAATGACTCTGGTTGATCCATATGTGGTTTGTCGAAAGAACACACATGCAATGACTCTAGTGGTGGATCCATGCGTGGTTTGTGGAAAAGAACACACACATGCAATGACTCTAGTGGTCGATCCATGTGTGGTTTGTGGAAATAACACACATGCAATGACTGTAGTGGTTGATCCATGTGTGGTTTGTGGAAAGAACACACATGCAATGACAGTGGTGGATCCATGTGTGGTTTGTGGATAGAACACACATGCAATGATTCTAGTGCTAGTTTTAGTATAAGAACACACATGCAATGACTCTAGTGGGTCCACATGTGGTTTGTGAAAAGAACACACATGCAATGAGCACTGGTTGATCCATAGGTTGTTTGTGGAAAAGAACACACATGCAATGAGTCTAGTGGATCCATGTGTGTTTGTGGAAAAGAACACACATGCAATGACTCTAGTGCTGGTTTGTGGTTTTAGTATAATAACACACATGCAATGACTCTAGTGGTTGATCCATCTGTGGTTTGTGGAAAGAACACACATGCAATGACTCTGGTTGATCCATATGTGGTTTGTCGAAAGAACACACATGCAATGACTAGTGGTGGATCCATGCGTGGTTTGTGGAAAAGAACACACACATGCAATGACTCTAGTGGTTGATCCATGTGTGGTTTGTGGAAATAACAATGCAATGACTCTAGTGTTGGTTTTAGTATAAGAACACACATGCAATTACTCTAGTGGTGGATCCATGTGTGGTTTGTGGAAAAGAACACACACATGCAATGACTCTAGTGGTCGATCCATGTGTGGTTTGTGGAAATAACACACATGCAATGAGTCTAGTGGATCCATGTGTGTTTGTGGAAAAGAACACACATGCAATGACTCTAGTGCTGGTTTGTGGTTTTAGTATAATAACACACATGCAATGACTCTAGTGGTTGATCCATCTGTGGTTTGTGGAAAGAACACACATGCAATGACTCTGGTTGATCCATATGTGGTTGTTCGAAAGAACACACATGCAATGACTCTAGTGGTGGATCCATGCGTGGTTTGTGGAAAAGAACACACACATGCAATGACTCTAGTGGTTGATCCATGTGTGGTTTGTGGAAATAACAATGCAATGACTCTAGTGTTGGTTTTAGTATAAGAACACACATGCAATTACTCTAGTGGTGGATCCATGTGTGGTTTGTGGAAAAGAACACACACATGCAATGACTCTAGTGGTCGATCCATGTGTGGTTTGTGGAAATAACACACATGCAATGAGTCTAGTGGATCCATGTGTGTTTGTGGAAAAGAACACACATGCAATGACTCTAGTGCTGGTTTGTGGTTTTAGTATAATAACACACATGCAATGACTCTAGTGGTTGATCCATCTGTGGTTTGTGGAAAGAACACACATGCAATGACTCTGGTTGATTCATATGTGGTTTGTCGAAAGAACACACATGCAATGACTCTAGTGGTGGATCCATGCGTGGTTTGTGGAAAAGAACACACACATGCAATGACTCTAGTGGTTGATCCATGTGTGGTTTGTGGAAATAACAATGCAATGACTCTAGTGTTGGTTTTAGTATAAGAACACACATGCAATTACTCTAGTGGTGGATCCATGTGTGGTTTGTGGAAAAGAACACACACATGCAATGACTCTAGTGGTCGATCCATGTGTGGTTTGTGGAAATAACACACATGCAATGAGTCTAGTGGATCCATGTGTGTTTGTGGAAAAGAACACACATGCAATGACTCTAGTGCTGGTTTGTGGTTTTAGTATAATAACACACATGCAATGACTCTAGTGGTTGATCCATCTGTGGTTTGTGGAAAGAACACACATGCAATGACTCTGGTTGATCCATATGTGGTTTGTCGAAAGAACACACATGCAATGACTCTAGTGGTGGATCCATGCGTGGTTTGTGGACAAGAACACACACATGCAATGACTCTAGTGGTTGATCCATGTGTGGTTTGTGGAAATAACAATGCAATGACTCTAGTGTTGGTTTTAGTATAAGAACACACATGCAATTACTCTAGTGGTGGATCCATGTGTGGTTTGTGGAAAAGAACACACACATGCAATGACTCTAGTGGTCGATCCATGTGGGGTTTGTGGAAATAACACACATGCAATGAATCTAGTGGTTGATCCATGTGTGTTTTGTGGAAAGAACACACATGCAATGACAGTGGTGGATCCATGTGTGGTTTGTGGATAGAACACACATGCATTGACTCTAGTGCTAGTTTTAGTATAAGATCACACATGCAATGACTCTAGTGGGTCCACATGTGGTTTGTGAAAATAACACACATGCAATGACCACTGGTTGATCCATAAGTTGTTTGTGGAAAAGAACACACATGCAATGAGTCTAGTGGATCCATGTGTGGTTTGTGGAAAAGAACACACATGTAATGACTCTAGTGCTGGTTTGTGGTTTTAGTATAAGAACACACATGCAATGACTCTAGTGGTTGATCCATGTGTGGTTTGTGGAAAGAACACACATGCAATGACTCTGGTTGATCGATATGTGGTTTGTCGAAAGAACACACATGCAATGACTCTAGTGGTGCATCCATGCGTGGTTTGTTGAAAAGAACACACACATGCAATGACTCTAGTGGTTGATCCATGTGTGGTTTGTGGAAATAACACACATGGAATGACTCTAGTGTTGGTTTTAGTATAAGAACACACATGCAATGACTCTAGTGGTGGAGCCATGTGTGGTTTGTGGAAAACAACACACACATGCAATGACTCTAGTGGTCGATCCATGTGTGGTTTGTGGAAATAACACACATGCAATCACTCTAGTGGTTGATCCATGTGTCGTTTGTGGAAAGAACACACATGCAATGACAATGGTGGATCCATGTGTGGTTTGTGGATAGAACACACATGCAATGACTCTAGTGCTAGTTTTAGTATAAGAACACACATGCAATGACTCTAGTGGGTCCACATGTGGTTTGTGAAAAGAACACACATGCAATGACCACTAGTTGATCCATAAGTTGTTTGTGGAAAAGAACACACATGCAATGAGTCTAGTGGATCCATGTGTGGTTTGTGGAAAAGAACACACATGCAATGACTCTACTGCTGGTTTGTGGTTTTAGTATAAGAACAAACATGCAATGACTCTAGTGGTGGATCCATGTGTGGTTTGTGGAAAAGGACACACACATGCAATGACTCTAGTGGTCGATCCATGTGTGGTTTGTGGAAATAACACACATGCAATGACTCTAATGGTTGATCCATGTGTGGTTTTTGGAAATAACACACATGCAATGACTCTGGTTTATCCATATGTGGTTTGTGGAAATGAACATACATGCAATGACTCTAGTGCTGGTTTGTGGTTTTAGTATAAGAACAAACATGCAATGACTCTAGTGGTTGATCCACGTGTGATTTGTGGAAAGAACTCCACATGCAATGACTCTGGTTTATCCATATGTGGTTTGTGGAAATAACACACATGCAATGACTCTAGTGGTGGATCCATAAGTGGTTTATGGCAAAGAACACACACATGAAATGACTCTAGTGGTTGATCCATGTGTGGTTTGTGGAAATAACACACATGCAATGACTCTAGTGTTGGTTTTAGTATAAGAACACACATGCAATGACTCTAGTGGTGGATCCATGTTTGGTTTCTGGAAAATAACACACACATGCAATCACTCTAGTGGTCGATCCATGCGTGGTTTGTGGAAATAACACACATGCAATCACTCTAGTGGTTGATACATGTGTGGTTTGTGGAAATAACACACATGCAATGACTGTAATGGATCCATAAGTGGTTTATGGAAAAGGACCCACATGCAATGACCAGTGGTTGATCCATGTGTGGTTTGTGGAAAGCACACGCATGCACTGACTCTAGTGGTTGATCCATGTGTGGTTTGTGGAAAGAACACACATGCAATGACAATGGTGGATCCATGTGTGGTTTGTGGATAGAACACAAATGCAATCACTCTAGTGCTAGTTTTAGTATAAGAACACACATGCAATGACCCTAGTGTTGGTTTGTGGAAGAACACACATGCAGTAACTCTAGTGGTTAATCCATAAGTGGTTTGTGGAAAAGAACACACACATGCAGTGACTCTAGTGGTTGATCCATATGTGGTTTGTGGAAAGAACACACATGCAATGACTCTAGTGGTTGATCCATGTGTGGTTTGTGGAAATAACACACATGGAATGACTGTAATGGATCCATAAGTGGTTTATGGAAAAGAACACACATGCAATGACCACTGGTTGATCCATTTGTTGGTTTTAGTATACTTACACACATGCAATGACTCTAGTGGTTGATCCATGTGTGGTTTGTGGAAAGAACACACATGCAATGACAGTGGTGGATGCATGAGTGGTTTGTGGATAGAACACACATGCAATGACCACTGGTGGATCCATGTGTGGTTTGTGGAAAATAACACACATGCAATGACCACTGGTTGATACATGTGTGGTTTATGGAAAGATCACACATGTAATGACCCTGGTGTTGGTTTTAGTATAAGAACACACATGCGATGACTCTAGTGGTGATTCATGTGTGGTTTGTGGAAAAGAACACACACATGCAATGACTCTAGTGGTCGATCCATGTGTGGTTTGAGGAAATAACACACATGCAATGACTCTAGTGGTTGATCCATGTGTGGTTTCTGGAAATAACACACATGCAATGACTGTAATGGATCCATAAGTGGTTTATGGAAAAGAACCCACATGCAATGACTAGTGGTTGATCCATGTGTGGTTTGTGGAAAGAACACACATGCAATGACTCTAGTGGTTGATCCATGTGTGGTTTGTGGAAACAACACACATGCAATGACAGTGGTGGATCCATGTGTGGTTTGTGGATGGAACACACATGCAATGACTCTAGTGCTAGTTTTAGTATAAGAACACACATGCAATGACTCTAGTGTTGGTTTGTGGAAAGAAAACACATGCAATGACTCTAGTGGTTGATCCATAAGTGGTTTTTGGAAAAGAACACATACATGCAGTGACTCTAGTGGTTGATCCATATGTGGTTTGTGGAAAGAACACACAACAATGACTCTAGTGGTTGATCCATGTGTGGTTTGTGGAAATAACACACATGCAAGGACTGTAATGGATCCATAAGTGGTTTATGGAAAAGAACCCACATGCAATGACCACTGGTTGATCCATTTGTTGCTTTTAGTATAAGAACACACATGCAATGACTCTAGTGGTTGATCCATGTGTGGTTTGTGGAAAGAACACACATGCAATGACAGTGGTGGATCCATGTGTGGTTTGTGGATAGAACACACATGCAATCACCACTAGTGGATCCATGTGTGGTTTGTGGAAAACAACACACATGCAATGACCACTGGTTGATCCAAGTGTGGTTTGTGGAAAGAACACACATGCAATGACTCTTGTGTTGGTTTTAGTATAAGAACACACATGCAATGACTCTAGTGGTGGATCCATCCATGGTTTTTCGAAAAGAACACACACATGCAATGACTCTAGTGGTCGATCCTTGTGTGGTTTGTGGAAATAACACACATGCAATGACTCTAGTGGTTGATCCATGTGTGGTTTGTGGAAATAAAACACAAGCAATGACTGTAATGGATCCATAAGTGGTTTATGGAAAAGAACCCACATGCAATGACTAGTGGTTCATCCATGTGTGGTTTGTGCAAAGAACACACATGCAATGACTCTAGTGGTTGATCCATGTGTGGTTTGTGGAAAGAACATACATGCAATGATAGTGGTGGATCCATGTGTGGTTTGTGGATAGAACACACATGCAATGACTCTAGTGCTCGTTTTAGTATAAGAACACACATGCAATGATTCTAGTGTTGGTTTGTGGAAAGAACACACATAGAATGACTAGTGGTTGATCCATAAGTGGTTTGTGGAAAAGAACACACACATGCAGTGACTCTAGTGGTTGATCCATATGTGGTTTGTGGAAAGAACACACATGCAATGACTCTAGTGGTCGATCCATGTGTATTTTGTGGAAATAACACACATGCAATGACTATAATGGATCCATAAGTGGTTTATGGAAAAGAACCCACATGCAATGACCACTGGTTGATCCATTTGTTGGTTTTAGTATAAGAACACACATGCAATGACTCTAGTGGTTGATCCATGTGTGGTTTGTGGAAAGAACACACATGCAATGACAGTGCTGGATCCATGAGTCGTTTGTGGATAGAACACACATGCAATGACCACTAGTGGATCCATGTGAGGTTTGTGGAAAAGAACAGACATGCAATGACCACTAGTTGATCCATGTGTGGTTTGTGGAAAGAACACACATGCAACGACTCTAGTGTTGGTTTTAGTATAAGAACACACATGCAATGACTCTAGTCGTGGATCCATGTGTGGTTTGTGGAAAACAACACACACATGCAATGACTCTAGTGGTCGATCCATGTGTGGTTTGTGGAAATAACACACATGCAATGACTCTAGTGGTTGATCCATGTGTGGTGTGGAACTAACACACATGCAATGACCATAATGGATCCATAAGTGGTTTATGTAAAAGAACAAACATGCAATGACCACTGGTTGATCCATGTGTGGTTTGTGCAACGAACACACATGCAATGACTCTAGTGTTGGTTTTAGTATAAGAACACACATGCAATGACTCTAGTGGTGGATCCATGTGTGGTTTGTCGAAAAGAACACACACATGCAATGACTCTAGTGGTCGATCCATGTGTGGTTTGTGGAAATAACACACATGCAATCACTCTAGTGGTCGATACATGTGTGGTTTCTGGAAATAACACACATGCAATGACTGTAATGGATCCATAAGTGGTTTATGGAAAAGAACCCACATGCAATGACTAGTGGTTGATCCATGTGTGGTTTGTGGAAAGAACACACATGCAATGACTCTAGTGGTTGATCCATGTGTGGTTTGTGGAAAGAACACACATGCAATGACTATAATGGATCCATAAGTGGTTTATGGAAAAGAACCCGCATGCAATGACCAGTGGTTCATCCATGTGTGGTTTGTACAAAGAACACACATGCAATGACTCTAGTCGTTGATCCATGTGTGGTTTGTGGAAAGAACATACATGCAATGATAGTGGTGGATCCATGTGTGGTTTGTGGATAGAACACACATGCAATGACTCTAGTGCTAGTTTTAGTATAAGAACACACATGCAATGACTCTAGCGGGTCCACATGTGGTTTGTGAAAAGAACACACATGTAATGACCACTGGTTGATCCATAAGTTGTTTGTGGAAAATAGCAAACATGCAATGAGTCCATTGGATCCATGTGTGGTTTGTGGAAAAGAACACACAGCAATGACTCTAGTGCTGGTTTGTGGTTTTAGTATAAGAACAAACATGCTATGACTCTAGTGGTTGATCCATGTGTGGTTTGTGGAAAGGACTCCACATGCAATGACTCTTGTTTATCCATATGTGGTTTGTGGAAATAACACACATGGAATGACTCTAGTGGTGGATCCATAAGTGGTTTATGGAAAAGAACACACACATGCAAGGACTCTAGTGGTTGATCCATCTGTGGTTTGTGGAAATAACACACATGCAATGAGTCTAGTGTTGGTTTTAGTATAAGAACACACATGCAATGACTCTAGTGGTGGATCGATGTGTTGTTTGTGGAAAAGAACACACACATGCAATGACTCTAGTGGTCGATCCATGTGCGGTTTGTGGAAATAACACACATGAAATCAGTCTAGTGGTTGATCCATGTGTGGTTTGTGGAAATAACACACATGCAATGACTGTAATGGATCCATAAGTGGTTTATGGAAAATAACCCACATGCAATGACTAGTGGTTGATCCATGTGTGGTTTGTGGAGAGAACACACATGCAATGACTCTAGTGGTTGATCCATGTGTGGTTTGTGGAAAGAACACACATGCAATGATAGTGGTGGATCCATGTGTGGTTTGTGGATACAACACAAATGCAAAGACTCTAGTGCTAGTTTTAGAATAAGAACACACATGCAATGACTCTAGTGTTGGTTTGTGGAAGAACACACATGCAATGATTCTAGTGGTTGATCCATAAGTGGTTTGTGGAAAGAACACACATGCAATGACTCTAGTGGTTGGTCCATATGTGGTTTGTGGAAAGAACACACATGCAATGACTAATGGTTGATCCATGTGTGGTTTCTGGAAATAACACACATGCAATGACTATAATGGATCCATAAGTGGTTTATGGGAAAGAACCCACATGCAATGACCACTGGTTGATCCATTTGTTGGTTTTATATAAGAACACACATGCAATGACTCTAGTGGTTGATCCATGTGTGGTTTGTGGAAAGAACACACATGCAATGACAAAGGTGGATCCATGAGAGGTTTATGGATAGAATACTCATGCAATGACCACCGGTGGATCCATGTGTGGTTTGTGGAGAAGAACACACATGCAATGACCACTTGTTGATCCATGTGCGGTTTGTGGAAAGAACACACATGCAATGACTCTAGTGTTGGTTTTAGTATAAGAACACACATGCAATGACTCTCGTGGTGGATCCATGTGTGGTTTGTGGAATAGAACACACACATGCAATGACTATAGTGGTCGATCCATGTGTGGTTTGTGGAAATAACACACATGCAATGACTCTAGTGGTTGATCCATGTGTGGTTCGTGGAAATAACATACATGCAATGACTGTAATGGATCCATAAGTGGTTTATGGAAAATAACCCACATGCAATGACCAGTGGTTGATCCAAGTGTGGTTTGTGGAAAGAACACACATGCAATGACTCTAGTGGTTGATCCATGTGTGGTTTGTGGAAAGAACACAAACGCATTGACAGTGGTGGATCCATGTGTGCTTTGTGGATAGAACACACATGCAATGACTCTAGTGCTAGTTTTAGTATAAAAACACACATGCAATGACTCTAGTGTTGGTTTGTGGATAGAACACACATGCAATGACTCTAGTGGGTGATCCATAAGTGGTTTGTGGAAAAGAACACACACATGCAGTGACTCTAGTGGTTGATCCATATGTGGTTTGTGGAAACAACACACATCCAATGACTCTAGTGGTTGATCCATGTGTGGTTTGTGGAAATAACACACATGCAATGACTATAATGGATCCATAAGTGGTTTATGGTAAAGAACCCACATGCAATGACCCCTGGTTGATCCATTTATTGGTTTTAGTATAAGAACACACATGCAATGACTCTAGTGGTTGATCCATGTGTGGTTTGTGGAAAGAACACACATGCAATGGTAGTGGTCGATCCATGTGTGGTTTGTGGATAGAACACACATGCAATGATCACTGGTGGATCCATGTGTGGTTTGTGGAAAACAGCACACATGCAATGACCACTAGTTGATCCATGTGTGGTTTGTGGAAAGAACACACATGCAATGACTCTAGTGGTCGATCCATGTGTGGTTTGTCGAAATAACACACATGCAATGACTCTAGTGGTCGATCCATGTGTGGTTTGTCAAAAGAACACACATGCAATGACTGTAGTGGTTGATCCATGTGTGGTTTGTGGAAATAACACACATGCAATGACTGTAATGGATCCATGAGTGGTTTATGGAAAAGAACCCAGATGCAATGACAAGTGATTGATCCATGTCTGGTTTGTGGAAAGAACACACATGCAATGACTCTAGTGGTTGATCCATGTGTGGTTTGTGGAAAAAACACACGTGCAGTGACAGTGGTGGATCCATGTGTGGTTTGTGGATAGAACACCCATGCAATGACTCTAGTGCTAGTTTTAGTATAAGAACACACATGCAATGACTCTAGTGTTGGTTTGTGGAAAGAACACACATACAATGACTCTAGTGGTTGATCCATAAGTGGTTTGTGGAAAAGAACACACACATGCAGTGACTCTAGTGGTTGATCCATATGTGGTTTGTGGAAGGAACACACATGCCATGACTCTAGTGGTTGATCCATGTGTATTTTGTGGAAATAACACACATGCAATTACTTTAATGGATCCATAAGTGGTTTATGGAAAAGAACCCACATGCAATGACCACTGGTTGATCCATTTGTTGGTTTTAGTATAAGAACACACATGCAATGACTCTAGTGGTTGATCCATGTGTGGTTTGTGGAAAGAACACACATGCAATGACAGTGGTGGATCCATGAGTGGTTTGTGGATAGAACACACATGCAATGACCACTAGTGGATCCATGTGAGGTTTGTGGAAAAGAACACACATGCAATGACCACTGGTTGATCCATGTGTGGGTTGTGGAAAGAACACACATGCAACGACTCTAGTGTTGGTTTTAGTATAAGAACACACATGCAATGACTTTAGTCGTGGATCCATGTGTGGTTTGTGGAAAATAACACACACATGCAATGACTCTAGTGGTCGATCCATGTGTGGTTTGTGAAAATAACACACATGCAATGACTCTAGGGGTTGATCCATGTGTGGTTTGTGGAAATAACACACATGTAATGACTGTAATGGATCCATAAGTGGTTTATGGAAAAGAACCCACATGCAATGACCACTGGTTGATCCATGTGTGGTTTGTGGAAAGAACACACATGCAATGACTCTAGTGGTTGATCCATGTGTGGTTTGTGGAAAAACACACATGCAATGACAGTGGTGGATCCATGTGTGGTTTGTGGATAGAACACACATGCAATGACTCTAGTGTTAGTTTTAGTATAAGAACACACATGCAATGACTCTAGTGTTGGTTTGTGGAAAGAACACACATGCAATGACTCTAGTGGTTAATCCATAAGTGGTTTGTGGAAAAGAACACACACATGCAGTGACTCTAGTGGTTGATCCATATGTGGTTTGTGGAAATAACACACATGCAATGACTCTAGTGGTTGATCCATGTGTGGTTTGTGCAAATAACACACATGCAATCTTTTAATAAACCACAACTAGAGTCACTCGATGTGTGTTCTCCTCACAAGCCACATATGGAAACAGCTAGAGTCATTGCATGTGTGTTCTTTTCACAAACCACGTATGGCTCCACTAGAGTTCATTGCATGTCTATTCTTTTCATTAACCACAACTAGTGTCATTGCATGTCTGTTCTTTTCACAAACCACATAAGGATCCACTAGAGTCATTTCATGTGTGTTATTTTCACAAACCACATATGGATCCACCAGTGTCATTCCATGTGTGTTCTTCTCATTAACCACATATGGATCCCCTAGTGTCATTGCATGTGTGTTCTTTTCATTAACCACAACTAGAGTCATTGCATGGGTGTTCTTTTCACAAACCACATATGGATTCATTAGAGTTCATTGCATTCCTGTTCTTTTCACAAACCACATATGGATCCACCAGAGTTAATGAAATGTGTGTTCTTTTCACAAACCACATATGGATTCCCTAGTGTCATTGAATGTGTGTTCTTTTCATTAACCATAGCTAGATTCACTGGATGCATGTTCTTCTCACAAACCATATATAGATCCACAAGAGTCATTGCATGTCTATTCTTCTCACAAACCGCATACAGATCCACTAGAGTCATTGCATTTGTGTTCTTTTCATGAACCACATATGGATCCACCAGTGTCATTGCATGTCTTCTCTTCTCACAAACCACATATGGATCCACCAGAGTTCATTGCATGTCTGTTCTTTCATAAACCACATGGAACCACCAATGTCATTGTAGGTGTGTTCTTTTAATAAACCACAGCTAGAATCACTGGATGTGTGTTATCTTCATAAACATCAAATGGAAATAGCTAGAGTCATTGCATGTGAGTTCTTCTCACAAACCACTTTGGATCCACCAGAGTTCAGTGCATGTCTGTTCTTTTCATAAACCACATGGAACCACCAATGTCATTGCATGTGTGTTCTTTTAGTAAACCATAGCTAGAGTTAGTGGATGTGTGTTCTCTTCACAAACCACATATGGAAACAGCTAGAGTCATTGCATGTGTGTTGCTTTCACCAACAACATATGGATCCACCAGAATTCATTGCATGTCTGTTCTTTTCATTAACCACAGCTAGTGTCATTGCATGTCTATTCTTTTAAAAAACCACATAAGGATCCACTAGGTTCATTTCATGTGTGTTCTTTTCACAAACCCAGATCCTCCAGTGTCATTGCATGTGCGTTCTTTTCATTAACCATAGCTAGAATCAATGCATGTGTGTTCTTTTCACAAACTACATATGGATCCACCAGAGTTCATTTCTATGTGTGTTCTTTTCATTAACAACAGCCAAAGTCATTGCATGTGTGTTCTTTTCACAAACCACATATGGATCCACAAGTGTCATTGAAATGTGTGTTCTTTTCATTAACCACCGCTAGAGTCATTTCATGTCTATTCTTTTCATAAACCTCATATGGATCCACCAGAGTTCATTGCATGTATGTTCTTTTCACAAACCACATATGGATTCACCAGTGTCATTGAAATGTGTGTGTTCTTTTCACAAACCACATATGGATATCCTAGTGTTATTGCATGTGTGTTCTTTTCTTTAATCACAGCTAGAGTCACTTTATGTGTGTTCTTTTCACAAACCACGTATAGATCCACCAGAGTCATTGCATGTCTGTTCTTCTTAGAGACCACATATGGATCCACCACTCATTGCATGTGTGTTCTTTTCATGAACCACATATGGATCCACCAGTGTCATTGCATGCCTTTTCTTCTCATAAACCACATATGGATCCACCAAAGTTCATTGCATGTTTGTTTTTTTCATAAACCACATGGATACACCAATGTCATTGCATGTGTGTTCGTTTAATAAACCACAGCTAGAGTCACTCGGATGTGTGTTCTCTTCATAAACCACATATGGAAACAACTAGAGTCATTGCATGTTAATTCTTATCACATACCACATATTGATCCACCAGAGATCATTGCGTGTCTATTCTTTTCATAATCCACACGGATCCACCAATGTCATTGCATGTGTGTTCTTTTAATAAACCACATCTAGAGTCACTTGATGTGTGTTCTCCTCACAAACCACATATGGAAACAGCTAGAGTCATTGCATGTATGTTCTTTTCACAAACCACATATGGATCCACAAGAGTTCATTGCATGTTTGTTCTTTTTATTAACCACAGCTAGTGTCATTGCATGTCTGTTCTTTTCACAAACCACATAAGGATCCACTAGATTCATTTCATGTGTGTTATTTTCACAAACCACATATGGATCCACCAGTGTCATTGCATGTGTGTTCTTTTTATTAACCACATATGGATCCCCTAGTGTCATTGCATATGTGTTCTTTTCATTGACCACAACTAGAGTCATTGCATGTGTGTTCTTTTCACAAACCATATATGTATCCACTAGAGTTCATTGCATGTCTGTTCTCTTCACAAACCACATATGGATCCACCAGAATTCACTGCATGTCTGTTCTTTTGACGAAACCACATTTGGATCCACTAGTGTCATTGAAATGTGTGTTCTTTTCACAAACCACATATGGATCCCCTAGTGTCATTGCATGTGTGTTCTTTTCATTAACCATAGCTAGAGTCACTACATGTGTGATCTTTTCACAAACCACATATAGATCCACCAGAGTCATTGCATGTTTTTCCTTCTCCAAAACCACATACGGATCCACTAGAGTCACTGCATGTGTGTTCTTTTCATGAACCACATATGGATCCACAAGTGTCATTGCATGTCTGTTCTTCTCACAAACCACATATGGATCCACCAGAGTTCATTGCATGTTTGTTCTTTTCATAAACCACATGGATACACAAATGTCATTGCATGTGTGTTCTTTTAATAAACCACAGCTAGAGTCACTCGATGTGTGTTCTCTTCATAAACCACATATGGAAACAGCAAGAGTCATTGCATGTGAGTTCTTATCACAAACCACATATGGATCCACCAGAGTTCATTGCATGTTTGTTCTTTTCATAAACCACATGGAACCACCAATGTCATTGCATGTGTGTTCTTTCAATAAACCACATCTAGAGTCACTGGATGTGTGTTCTCTTCACAAACCACATATGGAAACAGCTAGAGGCATTGCATGTGTGTTCTTTTCACAAACAACATATGGATCCACCAGAGTTCATTGGATGTCTGTTCTTTTCATTAACCACACCTAGTGTCATTGCATGTCTGTTCTTTTCACAAACCACATTAGGATCCACTAGAGTCATTTCATGTGTGTTCTTTTCACAAACCACATACGCATCCACCAGTGTCATTGCATGTGTGTTCTTTTCATTAACCACATATGGATCCCCTAGTGTCATTGCATATGTGTTCTTTTCATTGACGACAACTAGAGTGATTGCATGTGTGTTCTTTTCACAAACAATATATGGATCCACTAGAGTTGATTGCTTGTCTGTTCTCTTCACAAACCACATATGGATCCACCAGAGTTCACTGCATGTCTGTTCTTTTCCCAAAACCACATATGGATCCACCAGTGTCATTGAAATGTGTGTTGTAAACCATATATGGATCCCCTAGTGTCATTGCATGTGTGTTCTTTTCATTAACCATAGCTAGAGTCACTACATGTGTGTTCTTTTCACAAACCACATATAGATCCGCCGGAGTCATTGCATTTTTTTCCTTCTCCAAAACCACATATGGATCCACTAGAGTCACTGCATGTGTGTTCTTTTCATGAACCACATATGGATCCACCAGTGTCATTGGATGTCTGTTCTTCTCACAAACCACATATGGATCCACCAGAGTTCATTGCATGTCTGTTCTTTTCATAAACCACATGGATCCACCAATGTCATTGCATGTGTGTTCTTTTAATAAACCATAGCTAGAGTCACTGGATGTCTGTTCTCTTCATAAACCACATATGGAAACAGCAAGAGTCATTGCATGTGAGTTCTTATCACAAACCACATATGGATCCACCAGAGTTCATTGCATGTTTGTTCTTTTCATAAACCACATGGAACCACCAATGTCAATGCATGTGTTTTCTTTCAATAAACCACATCTAGAGTCACTGGATGTGTGTTCTCTTCGCAAACCACATATGGAAACAGCTAGAGGCATTGCATGTGTGTTCTTTTCACAAACAACATATGGATCCACCAGAGTTCATTGGATGTCTGTTCTTTTCATTAACCACAGCTAGTGTCATTGCATGTCTGTTCTTTTCACAAACCACATAAGGATCCACTAGGGTCATTTCATGTGTGTTCTTTTCACAAAACCACATATGGATCCACCAGTGTCATTGCATGTGCGTTCTTTTCATTAACCACAGCTAGAATCAATGCATGTGTGTTCTTTTCACAAACCACATATGGATCCACCAGAGTTCATTCCATGTGTGTTCTTTTCATTAACCACAGCTAGAGTCATGGCATGTGTGTTCTTTCACAAACCACATATGGATCCACATGTTTCATTGAAATGTGTGTTCTTTTCATTAACCACCGCTAGAGTCATTTCATGTGTATTATTTTCACAAACCACATATGGATCCACAAGAGTTCATTGCATGTCTGTTCTTTTCACAAACCTCATATGGATCCACCAGAGTTTCATTTCATGTCTATTCTTTTCACAAACCACATATGGATCCACCAGTGTCATTGAAATGCATGTTCTTTTCACAAAGCACATATGGATCGCGTAGTGTCATTGCATGTGTGTTCTTTTCATTAACCACAGCTAGAGTCACTACATGTGTGTTCTTTTCACAAACCACATTTAGATCCACCAGAGTCATTGCATGTCTGTTCT
>CAJUXJ010000785.1:0-27312 GCA_910589775.1 Avena eriantha
GGTTATTACAGAGTTAATAACTTCCAAGACTCATCTAAAACTTTGGATTATCTCCCAATAAGTACTTTTCTTTAACGCATTTAAGTTAGGCATGATAGTTTGAGAAAGGCTCACATAAGACATGTGGAATTGAAGTAAAAGAGAGCATCAAAACAAATTCAAAGGACATGAAGTCTAACCCACTTCCTATGCATAGGAATCTTGTAAATAAACAAGTCATGAAAGCACAAAGCAACAAGCATAGGAAAGCAAAACAGGTGCAACTTCAAAACTTTTAACATAAAGAGGGAAACTTAATATTGTTCAGATACATAAAACCATGTTTTCCCTCTCTCATAATAACTTTCAGTAGCATCATGAATAAAACTAACAATATAACTATCATATAAACATTTATCATGATCCACATGCATAAAAGATTAATACTCCCACATAAACATAGTCATTCTTATTGATTGTAGTGGGAGCATATTCAACAAAATAGCTATCATATTATTTTCATCACCATAATCATCAATATAGGAGGCATATTATAATCATAATTAATTTCCTCCTCAATAGTAGGTGGACTGAAATATCATATTCATCATTGCAATCATCATAAATTGGAGGTTTGGTATCATCATAAGCGATAGAATAGCTATCTTCCAAAGCTGGGGAACTAAAATATCATTTTCATAAAACTTAGCTTCCCCAAGCTTAGACTTTTCCATAGAATTAGCAATAATGGTGTCCAAAGAATTCATACTAACATATTGCTATTAGCACGCAATAAAGTTCCATAGGTTTTTTAATTTTCTCTTCAAACACTTCATGTCCTAACTCAAGATAAATACTATAAAGCTCTCTAATTTTTTGTTGTTTTCCATTAAGCCTAACTAGTGAAAACAAGAAACAAAAAGACAAATTGCAGAATCTGAAGGAAATAACTTCGAGCACTCACACGGAGAATGTGAGTACCTTTTACCTTACCTCCCCAGCAACGGTGCCCGAAAATAGGCGTTTGCCGTGAGGTTCTTCTTCTTTAATCCTCCGGTGTGAATACCTTTTACCTTACCCTCCTCGGCAACGGCGCAAAAAAATAGCTTGATGTCTACGCACTTCTATTCCTGTAGACAGTTGTTGGGCCTCCAGTGCAGAGGTTTGTAGAACAGCAGCACGTTTTCCCTTAAGTGGATCACCAAGGTTTATCAAACTCAGGGAGGAAGTGGTCAAAAGTATTCCCTCTCAAGCAATCCTCCAATCAAATCCAGAAGTCTGTTGTGTCCCCAACACACACAACACTTGTCAGGTGTATAGTGCACTAGTTCGTGAAGAGATAGAAAATACAAGTGGTCTAGATATAAGACAATGGTGCCAGAAAATACTTGATGGGTGGAAGAGACTAATGGCAAACTGAAATAAAGATGGAAGCAAGCAAATATGTAACAGATCTAGTAGCAAATGGTGTTCCAATGCTTAGAAACAAGGCTTAGGGATCATACTTTCACTAGTGAACACTCTCATATAAATATATTCTCTTCATGATACAACGCTGAACTACTCTCTGGTTGGACACTCTAATCAACGGTAGGGCTATAATAGCACACCTCAAAGTAAGCCTTTCCCATCTAGAAAACCCCACACTGTCAACTTGAGCACTAGATGGTTCCAACAAACACCAAAATTTCATAAAGACATCCAACTCAAAATAACTCATAACAAGTATTTGTAATATCTAGCCTAAGTGCCACCATGGTGTGCACGCTGTCACTTTCACACACATGGAAGAGCAGAGATCTATTAAAGCACTTGAGTAGCAAGGTAGATCTACTTGATTACAAAGCTCACGATCACAATATGATCATGCATAGAGAGAGAGATGAACACATAGCTACCGGTAAACCTTAGCCTCGAGAGAGAACTAACTCCCTCCTCATCATGGGAATCAGCAATGGTGATGGAGTGGTGGTGGAGATCGATGGAGATGGCCCGGGGGCACTTCCCCGTCCCGGTAGGGTGCCGGAAAAGAGACTTTTTGTCCCCTGAATCTCCCCTTGGTGGCGGCGGCGCTGCGGAATTTTCATGGATTTCTGATTGACCATCTAGGGTTTTGGTATCGGGAGCTCTTATAGGCGAAGGAGGCAAGGTCGGTGGCCAGCCAGGGGGCCCATACCATGCCCTGGCGCGGCCTGGGGGACCCGCGCCTGGGGGGGTGTGGCCACCCTATGGCCCCTCTCCGTCTCCCCTTCTGGCTCCGTGAGTCTTCCGGTAAAATAGGATCTTTGGCTTTTGTCTCGTCCAATTTCGAGAATATTCATTTTCTGACTTCCTGGAACCAAAAACAGCAGAAAACAGGAAACTGGCACTGTGGCATCTTGTTTAATAGGTTAGTCCTAGAACATGAAAAGTACTCCAAAGTTGGAACAAAACACAAGAAAATAGATAAAACCAAGCATGGAACATAAAAATTATAGATACATTTGCAATGTATCACCTAACAGCGGTATTTGAGTTCAACTGTTTTTCGTCTGGTTCAAATGACCGTTTGGCCGTTAGATTTGTATTCACCCCCATTTGGCCCTTCTGGACAATTGGCGATTCTACTATGGCCCCTTCGCGCGATTGATGACAACTGGGTACCGTGATGCACTCACCCAGGAAGTTTGGTACCGCAAACGAACAATCCCCTATAGCACGGAGGGGAGCTCTTCGACCTAGCATCCAGGAGTCTGTCCAAGGGGGACTGTAGTCTTGGCTTGAGGCCGTGGAGGACACTCTGGTTAGCGCGCTCCTGCTTGGTCGTTCGATTTCGTATGGGCAACTAAGGCGGGGTCTAGTTAGATTCCGTGTTCCTTGTAGAAGTTAGCCATGGCACCTTTGGCAAAGTTGGTGCCATTGTCCATGATGAGGCTATGCGGGTAGCCGTACCGATAGATTAGCTCATAGAGGAACTTGGTGGCAGTCTTGCCATCGCACTTCTTGATTGGCTTCGCCTCGACCCACTTGGTGAACTAGACGACAGCGACCAGGAGAGGGGTGTAGCCTGATGGGGCTTATTTGAACCGCCCACCCATGTCAATGCACCATACGGAGAATGGCCAGGTGATGGGGATGGTCTTGAGGGCTGAACTAGGGATGTGTGTCTGGTTGGCATATTTCTGGCACACGACGCACGTCGTTGGACGATGTCAGTGGCACTGGCGTGTGCAGTGAGCCAGTAGAAGCCATGGCGCGTGGCCTTGGAGACTAGCGACCGGACACCGGCGTGGTGGCCGCAGTTGCCAGAGTGGATGTCTTGAAGGATCTTCCGTCCCTCTTCTGGCTGCACGCAGCGTTGGACCACGTCGTTCACACTCTGTTTCTAGAGATCGCCATTGATGATGAAGAAGGATTTGAAGCGGCAGACGATCATTCGTGTCTCTGTCTTGTCCGTGGGAAGGATCTTGTGCTTGAGGTAGGCGACATATGGCACAGTCCAGTCGCTAGGCTTCGTGATCATGGCGACCAGAGCGGGCTCAGGCTGCAACGGTATCCCGATCTCGATCTCCTTTTGGGGGAGACCGATGACTTGTCAATGAAGTCGAGGAAGATGCCTGGAGGTAGTGTTTAGCGAGCCGACCCGGTGCGCGAGAGTGCATCATCCTCTTTGACTTGCGGCGATCGATCCACTTGACAAAGTAGCCGGTGAAGCAGCACCCCAGTTGGACCATCGCCTGTTGGAAGCTATCATGTTGGGGGCGACTGCATCGCAGGCCAGCGACTTACGCGATGACAAGGTCGGAGTCGCCGCACTCGAGGTGATTGATGTGCATAATCCTTGGTAGCCCACATGCCGTGGAGGAGGCCTCGTATTCCGCCATGTTGTTGTTGCAGGGCGTGAAGTTGAGTTGCGCCACGTATTGGAGCATGTCTCCTTTGGGGGAGGTGAGCACGATTCCTACACCGGCACCAACTGAGTTTTTGGATCCGTCGAAGTGGAGGTGCCAGTAATGGAGGTAGGGAAGCATCTCAGGCTGCTATGCTTCTTCCCAGTCGTCTAGGAAATCGGCATGGGCCTGCGATTTGATCGCCTTGTGCGACTCATACTTGATGTTGTGGACGCGATTTCGACGGCCCACTTGGCAACTGGCCCAGTCACCTCGGGATTGCGGATGATGTCCTGCAGCGGCACAGAGGAGACGGTTGTGATGTGGTGCTCCTGGAAGTAGTGTGGGTGCTATCGCTGGGCTCGGAAGACCGTGTACACCAGCTTCTGGTACTTGCGGGTAGCGCTGCCTGAAGTCCGTAAGGACCTCACTGATGTAGCAGACTGGGCGCTACACGGGATGCTACTTGCCCTCCTCCGTCGCTCGACGACCATAACGATGCTGACGACTCAGGTGGAGGCCGATGTAGACGAGCATTGGCTCCTTGTCAATGGGGGGGCAAGTAGCGGTGCTGTGAGTAGTACTTCCTTGAGCGCCTTGAGCGTGTTGTCTGCTTTTTAGTCCCCACTAGAATGTGGGGTTCTTGCGCATCAAGCGGTAGAGAGGCATTGCCTTCTCACCGAGCTGAGGGATGAAGCGGCTGAGAGCCACGACTCGCCTGACCAGTTTGTGGACGTCGCGCAGGCATGCGGGTTTTCCGAGTCGCGCGATGGTGTCGATTTTGGTGGGGTTTGCTTTGATGCCTCGCTTGGATACTACGTACCTAGGAGCTATCCAATGGGCACGCCGAAGGTGCACTTCCCCGGGTTGAGCTTGATCTTGTACTTCCATAGATTTGCAAAGGTTTCGGCCAGGTCGACGAGCAGGTCGCTCTGTCGAGCTGATTTCACCACCACGTCGTCGATGTAGACGTGGATGTTGTGGCCAATTTGGCTCGCAAGGCACTCCTGCATGCACTGTTGGTAGGTTGCACCATCATTCTTAACGTCGAACGTCATGGTGGGGTAGCAGAATGCGCTGAATGGCTTGAGACGTTGTTTTTCCTCGTCCTCGGCCGCCATCTTGATTTGGTTTTAACCAGAGTACGCATCGTGGAAGCACATCGACTACGACCCTGTGGTCAAGTCGATGAACTGGTCGATGTGGGGGAGGACAAACACCTCCTTTGGGCAGGCAATGTTAAGGTTAGTGTAGTCGATGCACTTCTCCAAGTGTTCTTCTTCTTCAACATCAAGGGTGGGTTTTCCAGCCACTTGGAGTACTTGATTGGCAGAAGAAGACTACGGTGAGTAGACGCTGCACTTCTTTGGCGATTGCAAGGCGGCACTCGTCATTAAAGGGCCGCAGCGACTGCTTCATAGGTCGCGCTTTGGGGTCAGCATTGAGTTTGTGCTCCATGAGTTCCCTCAGGACACCAGGCATGTCAGATGGTTTCCATGCAAAGATGTCATGATTCTCACGCAGGAACTCGATGAGTGTGCTTTTCTCTATGGAGGGCTCATGTTGGTCCCAATGGTGACCTATTGGCTAGAGTCGCCTAGGACAAGCTCGATGGTGCGAGTGTGCGTGGCCGCCTCGAAAGCTGCTCCCTCGGAGTTCTCCGAGGTGGGGTTCTTCAGGATCGTGGGGTCGTCCGTGTCGACATTACTCGTGTATTTCACGAGCTTGTCCACATGGTTGGTTTCCTCGATGATGACTTCATTGGTGAGCACGGCTCCCTTGTCCTCGCATTCCACAGCTATGTCGGGGTCGCCATGGACGGTGATGATGCTGCGTGGCCCGGGAGCTTCATCATGTTGTACGCGTAGTGTGGTGCCACCATGAACTTGGCGAAGGCCTGTCGCCCTAGGATGTAGGGGTAGGGGCTGTGGAAGTTCACCATCTCGAATACGATCTGCTCGGTGCAGAACGTGGCTGGTGTGCTGAAGGAGACTAGCAGTGTCACCTTGCCGATCGGGTATGCCTTCCGACCGGGATGATGCGTGGAAGGTGGTGAGGGTTGCCTCAATCATCGACTGTGAGAGATGTAGCCTCTTGAAGGTGTCCAGGTACAGGATGTTGATGGAGCTTCCCCCGTCCATCAGGGCCCTGGGGAACCAGTAGTTAGCCACTTTGGGATTAACCACTAGGGCGACTCGCCCGGTTTACTCGATCCGCGGCGCGTGGTCCTCGCGGCTCCAAGTGATGTTCTGCTCCAACTGGTTATGTGTGGATGCACCAATATGTACTAGTGTGATACAATACATTATGATACAAGTGTCGTTGTCCTGGATCATTGATCGTAAGGTTTAGGTTCTCAAAACAATGTCTTAGCCCTTTGTTGCACACCATATTCATACGCTTCATGTGATAAATGGAACTACATTTTGAATCGGAGCTCAACATTTTCTTTCACGTTTAAATGGACTGATGAATAGATGGTGTACAACCCACAAAAAAAGACCTTATAAATTTTTTCGGTTTTATTACATGGAGTACTCACATTCGAAACCGTAGTCGAGGGGCATGGTATCCAATTTCTACCCCTCCATCTAGAAACGCTACTTTGAGAAAGGTCATGGATGATAAGTTGATGTGACCAGGCCTTGGATTCGTGAACAGAGGGAAGTACAGTCTACGAGAAGTTATTACTTGGACTATCACCAAATCAAATTATGAATCGAGAGGCAAATGCTCACGCATACACTGAAAAATTTGGGCCCTTGTTTAATCTTTCGGATACGACGAAATTACGTTTGACCTATCGTACTGATGACCAATGGTGATTGTGAAATTGTTGGGTTGGCTGGCGGGGTTCACTAGTAGTTTTTATTACTAGGACTATAGCCAAATTCAAAATCTTAACTGAGGGTAAAAACCTACAGTCCAAACAATTTCGCAGATGGAGTCAACTTTAATTTTTATATGCGAATATGGTTGTTATTGATGATCATTTGATGTGACCATTTTTTATTCCTAAAGTGGGAGAACCATTTTTCCAATTATTACTTGTACACTAGCCTAATTCAAAATCCCAGTTGAGCGGCAAAATTTACCAATGTTCTACGCAATTATGTAATGGATGATTAGTTGATGTGACTTTTGGCCTTCAATACCTGACCAGATAGCGTACTAGTCTACAAGTATCTTTTTCTATTATTACTCCCCGCTAGAAAAAATTCAAAATCATAAAATCGAACGGCAAAATCCCCACCGACTCATATGCATTTTGTGTCCCTCCGTTTTAAACATTGTTAGGAAAAATCTCCCACTAATGGAGTACCATTTTTCTAGTATTATTTGTCATGTAGACAAATTCAAAATCTCAATCGAGCGGCAATATCACACAAGCGACCTTGACACATTCCCGCCCACCGTTTCAAAAACTTTGAGGCAAAATCTCCCACCATGGACCATTTTTCTATTATTATTATTTTCATGTAGACAAATTCTCTCAATCGACCATCCACACCGACCTTGACCATTTCCCACATTATTATTATTCATGTAGAAATGTACCTAATCTTTCAATATTAGAGTTGCAAATCAAAATCTACCTCATTATTAAACCATTTAATGACTATTAATCTTTAGAAATTGAATTATGTTTATAAAACTTATAGAGATCTTCTTATTATTATTATTTGTCTGTAGCAAATTCAAAATCTCTACGAGTTCAAAATCGAGCTTGAAGCATTTCCCGCCCCACCGTTTCAAAAACTTTGAGGCTAAATCTCCCACCGTAGAGTACCATTTTTCTATTATTATTATTATTATTGTCTGGTAGCCAAATCAAATATCTGTCGAGCGGCAAAATCACACAGCAACCTTGAAGCATTTCTCACCCCACCGTTTCAAAACTTTGAGGCAAAATCTCCGACCGGGGAGTACCATTTTTCTATTATTATTATTTGTCCGGTAGACAAATTCCAATCTCAGTCGACTGACAAAATCACACACTGACCTTGAAGCATTTCATGCCCCACCTTTTCAAAAACTTTCAGGCAGGCAAATCTACCACCGGGAGATTACCATTTTCTATTATTAGCCAAATTTAAAATCTCAATCAAGCTGCAAAATCAAACACCAACTTTGAAGCATTTTGCACCCCTCCATTTCAAAAACAATTGACTTTAAAATTCCCATTCTACCATTTTTTCGACGCCCTATGGTAACTCTAAAGTCGGTAGCTTGGGGCACGATCGTAATTATTTTTATGTCAACCTCCATAGTCCCGATTCGTGCAGTTTTTTCCCGCTAGCCCTCCCAAAATCCTAGGCTTCTCTCCCACGCCCTCACCTCCGTGACAACCGTGCGCACCGCCTGGTTGCAATTCCATGGCAGCTGGAGGCACTTGAGCTACAGTACGGTACACCCGCCCCAGAGCCTCTTCATCGAGGCCCACCCCATAATATCTAGTTCACCGATTCTCTTTGCCACTCCATCGGAGTTGTGTTCTTGCTGACTGCGCCTATGGCATTGTCGACCGCCCAGGCTCTGCTTCCCCGCCACCTAAAGCTACCCAACCGCATCGGAGCAGCTTCACCGTTGTCCACCAGACGTGATCTAGTTCAACATGTTCCATGTCCACCGCTCCAGACCAACTGCACGGGCATCACCATTGACTACACCCGGCATCGACCACCCAAGATCTGCTTCCCTGATGCCAACAGCCACCGCAACTATAGCACCCTCGTTGACCTAGACGCGACCCGCACGGTACCGATGATGCTTAGACGCCTCTCCGACCAAGGTAACTAAATCACCAACCCGTTTTTTGTCAGCAGTATAGTAGGTTCAAGCCTGTCATAGTGAACTGCATTTTTGCAATCGCTCTAGTACATACAAGTCACTAGGCACACCTATTTTTCGTGCTAGTACATACAAGGTCATTAGACATGTTAGTTTGCATTCGCTGCTCTACAAATTTCAAGTCATGCACATGTATATTTTTTGTTGTGCATATGTTCTTAGCTACTACGTACAACAGTAATTTCCTACTATTGTGTAGTTCTTGCAAAATGTAATGTCAGTGGAAAATATTTGTGTGGATTCCCTGCTCCACAGTTACTAAATCTATCTGGTTATTCCTGAGCTAAGTTTCTGCTATTATTTCCTCTGTGGCATCATTGTGCTATCCTATAGTACTCGTTCAACTCTTCATACTAGTTTGATTATAATTTTGGTGCTTCCATCTGGTTCTTCAAAAGCTGGAACACCGACTATTTTCTTTTTCTATGTGTAGAGCTCAAAAATGGAACACACTACATGTTGGTTTGCACAGCCTACAAGTTCACCAGCGATGCCATTATATATTCTGTATTTGGTGCCGGTTTTCTCCTAATCAACGACATAATTATTATTTACTATATAGTTTATTCGTGTTTTCCATTCCTGCTCCACAAGTTCTAGTATGATGCGGTTATAATTTCTATGGGTTCATTCTTAGCTACGATAGTAACTGCATTCCATTGTGTAGCTCACCGCAAATTCCGAGTCACCCAACATCTCTTGCATTCTAGGAGATACCACTTCTTCCATATATTTTTTGAAATGACCTGGCTAGTTTTATTTTCTGAAATTCTAAGAAACACTTTGTTTGATTTCTCGTTTCGTTGTAGGCACACTTTTCTAATGCTTATTTGTCATGTTCTAAGGTTCACAAGTCCTGCCATTATATCTTGCATCTTGTTCTGGTTCATCCTAAGCAACGACTAATGGCTCAAATATATCGAGCTCGTTGGGAACCCCAGAGGAAGGTATGATGAGCACATCAGCAAGTTTTACCTCGGTTATGAAACCAAGGTTATCGAACCAGTAGGAGCAAGGAAACATGTCAACACCCGGATTTTTAATCCCAGATGCCCGTTATGCCATACCTCATAATCCTAGGATTACCATTTTTGCGAGACATAACGGATTGGATATCACAGTACATCATCCATTACAAACCATACATAAGGTCTTACACAAATAAGGATCTCATGATCCAGTCTTAATACAACAAGCAGCGGAAATAAAAGATAAGCGTAGCGGTGGGGTCTATCTTCAGGGCACAGGCAATGCTGACGAAGGCAGATAGTCCTAGTTATCATAGCCGTCCTGCTGGCCATGATCTTGGAAGTCTCCTTCATAGTCTAGCCATGAGAATAGCCAGGGACAAAAGCCATGAGTACTCTTTAAGTACTCGCAAACTACCACTAACAAGTAGTATAGTTCTAAGTTAAAGAGCTAAATCTAAGTTTAACTATAAAGTTAAGTTTGAAACCTAAGCTGAGTTCAGAAGCAAAGCAAGATAAAATAAAATTCTAGAATCACTTAAGTTGGGAAGCTATTGTCATAAACACCACTCTATTGTGGTAAAGTCAAGATTCATCATTTCTTTGATAAGTCATTTTGAAACATCTGACAACGAAACGGTATGTCCATTCCGACTGTCCATAACCGCAGACGTGGCTATTCGAATAGTTTGACACTCTGTACAGGTGGTACACTTTCACCACAAGATTCGATACATCTGTCAGGGATAACCCTGAATCATCATACTTAGTATGCAGATAATCAAACATAACATTTCCTTTACACACCCTAGTATAAGCACCTCTCCTATGAGCATGGCCTCCCAACCATGACCATCAGTCATCTTGGGCACTGCATAGGTGGACAACATTGAGAGGTAGCCGCAGCTCAGACCTCTCCCGCGAGGGAACTAATACTAATGCATATAAAATTCCGGCTAAGCCTTACCCAATTCACGTAATGTGGTTGTACGGTAATTTGGAATGGTATCGGATCTGAATCCAACCATCAGTTTTATAAAAGGGTTAAGGCTCATGCCTCAACATTTTCATCATCATAAACCATTTGTGTTTCTCAACACATGTCAAAACATCTCAATAGAATGACTCATCATTCCAAGTTTTTCATAATTCATTTTCATCAAGTATTCCCATCTAAAGTGACTCAAGTTTTTATCTACTCTAAACTACTAAGTTAAGAGTGTTCACTAAGGTGGAAAAGATGGGTTCAATCTCATACCATAGAATGACATCTAGCTTATCTAAATAGGCGAAGTTTTATACTCTTTATGCTACCTTCACAAACAAGTAAAGAACTTTGGGTAAAGTAAAGGAAGTAAAGTTTGAAAATAATACTTGAGGTAACTACTAGTCAAATGGTATATCAAGGCATGCCCCAAGGCATCTTTGCTTGGGTTATCTAGATTGCAAGGGTTAGATTGCATTACTAATGGTGGCTTGCAAGTACAACTTGCAAGGGTTAACTTGGATAGTGCTAGCTTGCCTTGGTTGGTGCAGTGGTTGAAGTTTTCTTCTTCTTGGTAGAACTCCTCCTCCTCGAAAGCTTGGTCGGTACTATCATCTATAAATACATACGGAGTACACAATCAGCACAATACTTAACTAGTCTACTTAGAATTCTAAGGCACACATTTTGATGATCTATTATCATCACAAGCAACACAAGTTTTATTTAACTAGTTTCCTTCTTTTTATTTTAGAAAAGTAATTTCTACTCATCGAAATTTAACTAAGATTTAATATTCACCACTTCAAATATGGGATCATGTGGACACATATCATCACCACATATTCTAACATGTGGGAATGTGATTTAAGGGTTGGATCATAATTACTTTGGTTTAAGTTCATTATTTAATGATTTAAAGTGACTAGAAATGCCTATATAGTATTTTTTTGGTACTAGTCCAAATTCACTGCATGTAAACCTTAATATTATTACATATTCAGATAGATATGGTGAAATGTGATTTTTGAGAGTTGGAATCAACTCAAAAGGTATCATGGTTGATTTTATGAAAATGTTGCAAGGTGCAAATGCTTCTGTCTTATTATTTTTACTAGGAGAGATCTCTAAATCTAATTGAATTAAATGCAACGGGTTTGGATAGATCTTTTCAGCAGCTTTCTAACAAAATTGGAATCACTCCATTTGGATTTGTAAATATCTCTGAATTGAATTTCAAACTAGGGGATAGAACTAAGTTTAAACTAAAAACAAAAATTCTAATTCAAACTAAATGGGTCGCGCGGGAAAACAAACGGTCTGGCCCAGTGACACTCCGTGGCGGGGGCTCAGCTGATAGGAGGGTTCCACTGGTCAGCGGCTCATAACGCGCGAAGCGGTATGGGGCGATATGGGTCGTTGGATTAGAATTGGGATCGACGGCTGGGAATCGTCGTCGATGACGAACTGGTCACCGGGGAGGTCGAACCCTAGCGGCTCGGTGGGGGTGCATAGGGGGCGTACCAGGGCTCCAGCGACGACGGCGAGGCGGGCAAACGGACTGGTGGTCGATGGCGATCTCAGGGATGGTCGAGGCAGCTCCGAGGGTGGTCGCAATCAGCGGCGCCCTTCTCCTCCAGAGGCGGCCTGCTCCGGTGCAATTCCGGCGAACTGATGCTCGCCTTGCTCCGGCTAGAGGTAGGGAATGGTCAGTGAGGGGAGGGGAGGTGAGTGGTGTGCCGAAATGGGCTGGGGGTGGCCTCTATTTATAGGACGACGACGCGACCAAGAGGGATGGGCAAGCGGCTCCGGCAGGGATGCACAGCGTGCTAGCGGCGTGGCCCGCGGTAGGGGGAGGTCGCTGGTCTCCTGGCAGTGCTCTACGTGATCAATTCGCACTAGGAGCGGTGGTATGGTCGGATGGTGTGGCGCTCTGAGCGGCAGAGACGGCGGTGTCCACGGCGAGCGGTGGCTGTGGTGCATTGGGCGGCGAACGGTCATGTCCGGCATGCTCCCTGGATCATGGCGGAGCGGTGGATGCAGGCTGCGGTCGAGGGGCGGAGTTTATGCACATGTCGGGTGTGGCGCTCTGGCGCATGCTCGGCATGGCGCAAACAGGCAGTGCGCGGCGGTTCCTCAGTGGTCCACGGCTTGGCCTGGCTCGGGGAGGGGACAGAGGGTGGCGGTGAGGTCCTGGCTAGCTTGTAGACATGGCGAGAGAGAGGGAGGTGGTCTGCTGGGGTGAGGGCAAAGTTGGCCCGTGAGTAGGTGCTCGGCATGGCATGGCAATGCCACTAGGGGTAGGAGATGGGGTGATAATGGCATGGTTTGATCATCTAGGGACAATGGGAGGGTTTTGAGGACAAATGGGGGACAAGTTTGGCTAGAACACTATTCAAATAATGGATTTGGTTTTTGTTTGAAATCTGTCCATAAGGTGTTTGTGAAAATGGCCGAAAGAACTTTATTTTTGAATTTTGAATAGATTTTTGGTGGGTGTGCTAGTAAGCTTGAGACTTTGTGAGTGCTTGGGTTTTGAAAATTGAGCTTCTTTGAGTGTTTTTGAAATAGTGGGATCTTCCCATATGAAATAGATTCAATTTTCAAATGCCAATTAAATTTAGTTTTTGAATGTTTTTGGCAGATCACAAATTGGGCATTGGTACATCATTATGTGTACTAGCAAGGGGTGCAAAGATCCACAATTGTTTATGTTAGGTTTTGAGTACTAGGAATAGCCAAAGTAGGCATGTTGATTAAAATGGCACAAATGACTATTCACTTCATTTATTCATTTTGAGTTGTTTTTCTTTGGAAATGTTTGGGAATGATTTAGATGATGTTTATTTCACCTACGAATCATTTTACAAACAATGGATCCCAGAACCATGGCAATTCAAATCAACTCCTAATTTAAATTCACACACATATGAATGCTTCATATTTTTAATTGGAAAAGTTTTTGTTAACCCCAATTTTGATGATTTGGATCTTAATAGCCTTAGATTAAGTTTTGGATGTTACAAAACAACTAAAAGGTGTTGCTAGCAACTTAGAATCCTGCACAACACAACCACAAAACTTTGCCCCAACTTACAGTGAGGTTGTCAATCTCACCGTTTTGCTGAAAACAAAGGATTAAACGTATTGTGTGGAAGATAGTAATTTCTTGCAGAAAGTAAACAATAGTTCACTAGTAAATAGTAGATGGTAGATTGATGGTAAAAAATGGACTGGTGTCCATAGTTCACTAGAGGTGATTCTCCTTATGATAAATAACATTTTGGGTGAACAAATTACGGCGGGGCAATTGACAGACATCGAGAAAGCATACAATGCATATGTTAATCACCTTGACTCCTATGAGATTTGATTGGGCATTACAACATTATACATAGACCGTAATCCAACTGCATCTATGACTAATAATCCACCTTCAGGTTATAATCTGAATCCCCTCAGTATTAAGTTGCAAGCAACAGATAATTTCATTAAGAAAAGTGTGTAAAGTAAACAATACAATTGTCCCATGGAAAAAGGATTGTTGTTTTCTCCCTAGTAGCAACACCACATCTAGTACCTTAGATATTCATGTCCACTTCCCTAGATTACTAGAGGTATGAACCCACTATCAGCATAAATACTCCCTCTTGGAGTTACTAGCATCTACTTGGCCAAGATAGCTACTAACAATGGAAAGCATGCAAGATCACAAATAACATAGACATGATAGAATCAATAATCAATCTGAAATAGCATCTCAATATCCATCGGATCCCCGCAAACACAAACATTAAGATTACAAATAGATGATCTTGATCATGAATGGAGCTCACAAGGTCTAAACATGATAGCATAAAGGAGGAGAACCAACCATCTAGCTACTACATGGACCCGTAGTCCAAGGATGAACTACTCACACATCACACTGGAGGCAGTCATGGTGATGAAGAAGGCTTCCAGGATGATATCTCCCCTTTGGTAGGGTGCCGGGAAGAGCTTCAGATCCCTCCCGGTCTAGGGATGGAGATGACAGTGGCTATAGTCTCTTTCGTGAATTTTGATCGGGTACATAGAGTTTTTGTCCCGGAGGCTTTTATAGGCGGAAGGGCAAGGTCGGTGGAGTACCAGGAGGCCCACACCAGGTGGCGGCGCGCCTAGGGCTGTTCGCGCCACACTAGGGTGTGGCCGCCCTGGTGCCCCTCTTCGTCTCCCCTCGGGACTTCGTGTTGCTTCGGGTAAAATAATGACTTGGGCTTTTGTTCGGTTCAATTCCGAGAATATTTCCTTACTAGCTTTTTTGAAACCAAAAACAGTAGAAATAGGCAACTAGCACTGTGACATCTTGTTAATAGGTTAGTTCCAGAAAATGTATAAAATACCTCAAAGTATGAACAAAACATAAGAAAGTAGATACTAAACAAGCATGGAACATCAAAAATTATAGATACGTTTACGACATATCAACGACATAAATATCTTACTATATAGTTCATTTGTGTTTTCATTCCTTCTCTACAAGTTCGTATTATCTAGTTATAATTTCTATCTAGTTCATTCTTAGCTATGAGTAGTTTGTCTTCTTTTCTATAACTTGTTATTACTTAGTTTTAGACTGCAATTATTGCTATCACCACCAAAGAGGGGGTTACAAGATCATGTATCATGGTGGTTTTCCAATGTAGCTACAACACTCAAAGGGAGATGCAATTGATGGATTCAGAAAGAAAACTGAGGAATCTGCTATCAACTTGATTGTTAATTGAAATGCTGAATTTTCTTTCCCTTGTGTTGATATTATGTAATATTTTTAAGAAGTTTGCAGCTAATGTAATATCTTCGCAGAGGCCATGTATGCATTTAGTTGAAGCCGTCCATAGATGGCGGTTGGCACTACCATAACTATGCCATCCAGGTCGATCAGGTAATAGTATAGGCCTTTGTTAATTCCCTATCTAGTATTGGGCCTACTATGAACAGTAAAAGATGCTCGCTAATTATACTCCTTTTATGATATTTGCATGGGCTTTAGAAAGGTTGAAACTGTAGATGTCCATGAATGTAATGGGCCTTAACTCAGGTAGCAAGTAGTAACAGTAACATGCTAGAATAGTAATAGGCCATAACAGTAATAGGCAAAAATAGTAACAAGCCAGAATCGGCAGACCAACATAGTAACATTCCAAAGCAGTAACGGGGCCAGAACAGTAACAGACCAGAAAAGTGATAGGCCAAAATAGTAGCAGATTAGAATAGTAAAGGATGACAATAGTAACGGACCAGAATAGTAAATGGCCAGAACAGTAACAAGCTAGAACAGTAGCTGGCCGAAAAATTTTACCAGAAAAAAAACAGTAACAGTCCGACAATATTGCCAGGCCAGAACAGTACCAGATCAGAACTGTTGCAGGCCACATGTGGGCCTAAATAGGTGACGGGCAGTATAGTAAAAGGCCAGAACAATATCGAACATTCTCAAAGATGGGCCATTAGTAGGCGTCCCAGGACAATCTGTGAGAACAATGACGGGCCGATCATAGGCCTTAATAGTATCAGACCGACTTGACGCAGGCTGTTAAAGGGCCGCACAGTATTTGAACAATATGGGCCTTCTATAGGCCGAAATAGTGCCGGTCCTGAAAGTTTGCGGGCTGCTGCTGGTTACAGATTTTGGCCCATTTCAAACACTGTAGGACGAATCATAAACGGGTTGTCTTCTTATTAGGATTTCCTCATGGGCCGACCAACTTAATATTTAATAGGCCCTGGCTGGCCTGGCTGCTGCCATGGTTTCTATTACTAACGGTGGTTTCCACATGGCGATTTGCATGACGTCAGCATTTAACGCAGCTGGCAAACGGATCTATGACGAACAAGTTTTTTTGGCTGAAGGGTGCGATCTGCCATGGTCGAAAAAAAACTGTAGTTGATTCTTTTGTGATTGGGCTTTCACCACGAAGCTATCTGTCGTAGAAGAATTTTTAACCATGCAAAACGGGCCTTCAACCACGAAAATCGTCTATTATAAAAGCCAACTTTTCTTATAGTGTGTGTTTCTAATCTTTCACGATTGTCATGTGAATGAGTATGACCACCAGAAGGAGCCATATGGTTGTGTCTCTTAATGTATTGTCTGACCTGTGTGTCAATTTTTCATTGTCATGGAATTGCTTTACTTCATTTCTATGAGTTAGAAATTGTTTTATTAGCAATAGTGGTGGAGGGAACTATGTGACGGTGTCAAGGACCATAGTGCCATGTTGTTGATGATTGATATCATGACGGTTCTTTAGATATGGAGATGAAAAGCACAAGAATAAGAAAAGGCTATACCATATCACATTTTTCATGCATGTGATATTTATCCATTTATGCATATTATTTTCTTTGATTAGATCACGACGGTAGAATTATAAGATGATCCCTCACACTTAATATCAAGATAAGAATGTGTTCTCCCTTAGTATGCACAATTTCGAAAGTTCATAATTTTCAAAGAACCGTGTGATGGTCAGGTGTGATAGACTCTACGTTCACATACAATGGGTGTAAGCAATGTTGCACACGCAGAAATACTTTGGTTAACTTGATGAGCCTAGCATGTACATAGATGGCCTCAAAAGTCAAGTAACCAAAAGTTTAAACATGGGTCATATAGATGATATCATCAACATGGTGGTGTTCACCATTCAAGCTACATCATGTCACGTGATGATCGGACTTGTTATAGTGGATTTGGATCATGTATCACTAAAAACTTCGAGGGATGTTAAATTTACTAGGAGTTCACTAGTAATATGAACCATTATCGTGAACTAAACAATCGAAGTAAATTTGCATAGTTCTTTGTAGTAATACATATGTTTAAATACCTTGCACTTAGTTATAACTAAGATGTTAGAACTATAGAATTCTAGATATTCACTTTACGGACTAGTACCGTATTTTTGAGTGTTAAATTAAAGAAAATTCCTAATGCAAACTTTCAAGAAGACATCAATACGCTAGAAGGTTTAATAAGTTGTATTAACCCAAGAGTAATAGATTCCAAAGTTAGTACTAAAAGTCATGGTTGCCTCCATGATACTTGATGTTGCAAATATGTTTTTGCTACCAAGATTATCTAGGTGCTAAAGAACCGTTTCAGAAATCATCTTGTGTGAAGGATATTCTAATATCTGAAACACTATTTGATTCCATATGATAAAGTGTAATTTAGTCTGAGCATTTGTGAATGATGGTGATGCTAGGCATAATTATCACCCAATAGGTGGGAAATAAAGTTATACAAATATTCGTCCTTATGAGCAATAGTTGCTATAACATCCCAATTTCAGCAACCCTGATTAGTTGTCAAGAATGCAAAAATTGGGGGGAACAAAACTTTTTATTGTTTAGCGATGTAGTGTTTTCTTATAGTTTGTTGGTCCTTATGCATCCGAATGTATAGCGTATGATATATTCCTTACCTCACCATCATTTAATAAAAGCTATTTAACAAAACTATCTTGGCTCATTTTACTTATTCTCAAATGTTGTGCCATTTCAAAAGCCTCAGCCAAGATGGCTTTGCAAACCAAACTATTTTAGTAGCTTCTAATGACAAAACTATGGAGATCTATATAATATAATCTCCTTATGTTTTCAAGGCAGAACCTTCAACTACTATTATCTCTAGTTTTCCAAAAAACCTTTTATAAATCTTCTAAATCTATTATTGGTAGAAGTACCAAGGACCTTACCCTTTTCAATCTCAAAGTTTTCGAACTCCCCATCCTTACCTCAAGTTAGGCTTGATGGTAACCGTATTAGTAGTTTGGATTGTTGGGAAGATGAATTGTCTTGATCTGCTATTTGACTTGTTTTCTTAGGGGTAGTATGAGCTACCATAGGACCCCATATTATAGCATCTAGCCAATACAAGAGTATCAACCCAGGGCAATTAATCAAGCTGGATCTAATCTATAGCCACTAGGTGATCCTCTAACCCTTAACCAGATCACTTCTAAGATTATCTTCTTCTAGAAGTTTCTAAGTCAAGGAAGACCAACTCTAAGCTTGGATTCCCTCTACCCAATCTACACTTCAACATAATCCCTTTTATGATGATTTGGGACCTTGCAACCAAGAAAAATCACTAACTCTTGTATTTAAGTCAAAAACCCTAAATCTGCCAAAATATGACCAAGTTTAGAAATGTTATGAAGATGCCATCTTTGAGTCTCCCTCATTTCCAATCCTTCTATATTTTTGGCAATAAACTTGAACCATCTTGTAGACCATCATAAGTACTACCAAGGCCCACTATTTCCATTGGCTAGTGCATTCTCTAGCCCACTTGTTCTTGATGGTTTTGCAGGCAAGAAATTAATCCTTCCTGCAAATCTTCTCAACATGCCTACTATGGTAGAAGCTCACATCTCCCTACTATCTTCTTTGGACCAACTATTTGTATGAATGTGTTATACTCATGAAGGTATATAAATCCATACTTCACTTTCTTAAATTGGAGCTTTGTGCCTTCAAAACCACATGGTTGTGAAGGCTACTTGACAATATGCTATGGCACCCTTATTTTATTCAAAGTTTGCCATCAATCCTTGGAGAGCTAAATCATGATCAACTTCAACTCTTTGATCGATGGTGATCTACATCACTTGGTCTATCCATCCATACGTCCCATGACCCGAGGGGAGTCCTGAGCTCCAAGACCCAACAAGCTTTTGAGGGTATAAAAACAATAATGCCCAAGATCCTTCATCCATTGCTTTTCTTCCAAATCAAGTAGTATTCTCAATACCCAATGCTGAAAATGGTAGACAAAACATGTGGACATTATCTACTTTGAATATAAAAATTTACCAAATATTATCAATAATTATTTGGCCAAAAATTAATTAAATTCCTTTATTGGGCAAAAACTCCCGATCTCCCTCTATAAAAGAAAGTGTGTTTTTATCTGAAACACTTTACCAACGTTTGGCACATTTGAGGCCTATAAGTCATAACCTATCTTCCGACTTCAAAAATAAAGATTTTTGAAGAGTTCTATTATTTCTTTTTGCCCTTTTTCTTAAATGACAGAATTAAGAAAATAAAATTAAATACTTTCCTTCTCAATAAATCTTGGTAGAATTCTCCAAAGTATAAATTCATGTTTAGAACCACCTCAAACCAAAAACATCCCCTTTCCAATTCAAAACATCAAAACAAATCACAAAAACACATTCAGCTACCCCTTTTCTCTGCCCTACCTACGACCAGAGCACTCACACCACCATCCTGCACCACTGGACACCCCTACAGCTAGCCCTACCTACCCTACCCCCTCCTCCATTATTTTTGCCCATTTATGATCATGTCAATGTGAAGGAACAAGCTTGCCTTGCACTACTTCTACTGTCTCTCTCTGAACTCCAGCAGCCCCCACACGCCCTCTCCATCGCCCTAGCTAACCAATCCTTGAGCAGCACCCGTCCTTTATGACCAAAATGGATATAGTCCACAATGGACCCTCAACCTCGGGATATAAGGTCTGAGGCCACTCCATCCCGTCTTTTCATCCTATTCACTCCCTCGCACTTGCCTCACTCCCATCCCAAAAGCCCTGCAATCTCTCTCGCTCTCTACAACTCAGGAGGAGGAGGAGAAGCCCTCTCGGGTTCTAGCTCGTGTGCAAGCTTGCAGGTCACCCAGACCTCCCTAGCACCTTTTTCTGGCTTGCATGTCCCTCCCCTAACAATATCTATCTAACCCGCCCTTCTCCTAGACTTAGGGATGCTCCAACTGCCAAGCTCCATGCTGCCTGCCTTGGGACCTCTCGCGCGAGACCATTCTCATCGCCAAGAGACCTGATGTTGCCCATCTTCAGAGTCTCCATCGACCGCTGCCTCTTCCCCGCCACTGCTCTGTCATTGGCGAGGTTCCCTGATGCACCACCGCACCACCCCGAGCCTGCTAGGGTTCCCTCTCTCAGCGCCCAGGCGCGAGGTGGCGGATGACCCCCGGCTGTCAGATCCCACTACAAGAATCAGGATGATCCATGACGTTTTTTTCATGACGGTACCTAAAAACATCATGGATCCTTGGCAGTCTAGATTTTTTCATTGGGAGGGGCTCGAAGGGTCTCCGGCCCGGTCATTCGTGATGTTTGCTTTTTTTGTCGTGGTGAAATCATCGCGGAATTCGTCCCAGTTAGCCAATTCATCTCGCATATAATCGTCATCCATATTGTCGCGTCGCATGTTTGAATGGTTTTTCCCACGACTACGTCATCCGTGAACTAACCCCACATGTTAGCGCACTATACACGATAGCACTTCACGGAAGCTAGGGGTGGTTTTTTAGCCGGTCCCACATGTCAGTCTGTTTGATCCAAACTTGCATGCAGTGCATGGCTAGTTCACACGGTAGTTCCGAAAAAAGCCCGTTGATCCATACTTGAAGTAGCAGTTCTACTTCTTCTCCATCGTCTCCTCGTCTCCTTGTAGTGGCAGTTCCGCTTCGTCTCCCTCATCTCTTATCCTCTTCTTCTCCTCATCTCCATGTTCTTCTTTCTTCCTTGATCAACAGGAACCATTCCCACATGTAAGACATGGCCAGCAGCCGGATGAAGAGGAACTGGTCCAATCTCCCGCTAACCCACTTCACAAGATCACTGACTACTTGCTAGAGAAAGAGAAGTACATCAACACCTATGTTGCTTGTCGGGAAGTCTGCACCGACTGGCGCCGCACTTTAAAAGTGCCTGAATTCCATCTTAACAACTTGATCATGATAGATCACACACTTCTAGACATCGAAACTTCACCTTCCTCAACCTCGCCACTTGTCATTGCTTCACGACGAATCTAATGGACGTCGATCATAGGTTCACATTCATATTCGATATATATATAACATTCATTTATTTGTATTTTCCATTGTAAACAACTTAGTGCTAACTGTCCTCTTCTTCCAAGATCCTACTTCATCGGTGTTTCTCGTGGCGTCATTGTGCTTGCTTAGAGGGTGGAGTCGTACAAGATTCGGCTTCTGAACCCAATCACTCATAAGTCCAACACTGAGTTTCAAGCACAAATACCATCTCATATGCTGCTATCTGTCATCATGACGAAGTCCCCAACGATGGTGTTCATTTGCAGAAATTATCCCCAGATTATTGCATGGGACGACGAGAGCACCGCAACGAGGCAATTCAATGAATCATTTGGAGAAGGAATGTATTTGCCACCACCCGATGTGCTTCTGGTCTACATGATGGCATTCTGAGGTAAAGTATATGCATTACTTGAGAATGTAGACACCATGTCGACCAACATCTAGTTGGAGCAGCACGCGAGCACTATCATGATGACCAAAATAATATCATCCCTAGTCTTTGAACAGATACATGGAACCTACAAATTTTACCTAGTGGAGTCAGATGATGATCTACTTCTTGTGTTGAACGGGGATTTTCCCAAAGGTTAATCGGTGTTGTACCTCGTGGAAATGGTGAACCACTCTCTCGAGACCATCGGTGACATTGGAAGTCATGCCCTCTTCGTTGATTTTCATCGATCTATCTCCATCGACACCAGGTTGCACCCCAATAGTAAAACCTGATTGCATATACTACACAAATTATATCAGACTGTACAATCATGATGATCAAGCCTGGAAGAGGAACCAACAACGGTTTTTCATGGATTAGGTCATCATCATCTAGAACGTACGTTGAGGCCTTACGCTCTGGACAAGATACTGGCAGCACACTATACAGGGAAAGAGTTCAATGAATATGTGATGCAGCACTCGGGAGCCGATGACAACGAAATATATAGGGCAGAATGAATCCTATATTCATCCTAGGTTATTTGCTAGCATTATTTTTAGGTCTATTCGAAGTAGAAATTTGTATTGGGTTTATATTATTTCGACGAGTAGTATGCGTATTACCTTTCAGATAAAATTGTAATGTATTTAATTTCAGTACTTTTAGAATTCAAAGTATTTATTTTTAGTAGCTTTTTTCAGAATTCTCTGTGTTAGCTTTCAGAATTATGTGCAAGTACTATCTTTCAATGTAACACCCTCGCCTGATAAGGCTGAGTTCCTGTGTATAGTGACAATCCCTAGATCGGTTCACTGGCACACACAGTACAGATGAATACCAAAGAATATAACAGTGCATCATTGTTATATCGAATGATCTAGAATTTGCAATTATTACATAACGCTTAGCTCGAAGGCTAGCTCAAATATTCAAGTAGCATACGAAAGCATAAATAAATAATAGGCTCCATCTTTAATTGTACCACAGGTGAACAACTGTTGAGTGGAGTACAACCGACCTATTCGATCACTCAGAATCGGAATAACCTGCAACATGAAACGTAGCAGCCACGAAGGGTCAATACATGGAATGTATGGCAAGTAGCACTAAAATGAGGAGACAATACACCTAGCATCTACATGCTTATTTGCTAGTGGAGATTTGGCTAGCTTGCACATTCAAATACCTTTATCCTACTTTTGTAAACCATTTTGATTCACAACAACCCATTAATTTCACCCATCAAGTTTTAGTAATTAGGAAATAAGTATGAGTGAGAATATGACATAGCCGCGATATCAAGCAACTCAATCGTCTGAAACCGGGGACATGGCTAAGTACTTAGTTTTACACCTTGCAGGGGTTTGTACACTTTACCCATGTGACCTGGCCAACCCAGCTCATACCACCACACTCATATTGTGTGATGATAGGTAGAAGTCCAAGCAGAGACCGTTCGGGAAGTAGATCTCCAAACCCCACTGCACACCGGTCCCAACCTACCATTCACTACATCTCTGGCTACGATGGGTTTAGATCAGCACGACCTACTAAGTCCAACCAGCCACCCATTCTTACTGGCACATGGTTGCACACGTAAGCTACTATAACAAAGAGAACCAATCCTTCTCAGTACCCTGGGCGGCATTCACCACCATTATTCACATTCCGTTGACAATCCAACCACCTCTGCCTAGGTAGAACATTAACATTATGTTGTTTTCAGTTTGAACAAACACATACTTCACCATACTGTGATCCCTTTCCCATATATACAGCAGGTATAAGCACTTCTACCTTACGGAGGCTCAACTACAAGGGATTCCTACCACATTATATATAGGACATAGCATAGCATAGTAATTTATACTATACATAATCTACAGAAATACACTACACATGCATAAGAGAAAATAGTAGGACAAGGTATGATCAAAATAGCATCTACTTGCCTTGATAGCTATTGGAGTTGTTCAAACACTCAAAGCAATCACAAACGTTGCACTCCTCACAATCTATCGATCAAACAATTGCAATACATAAACAACCATACACAATCATAAAAAAATGCATAAATGCATGGATGCAATTAATAGAGGTTTTAGTAGTATATTTATGTTCTCTGATCATTATACCTACTGATGACATGCATGAAAACCTTTGATGCATTGAAAACAAATTATGCAATTTAGAGAATTAGTTATTAGGCTTTTAATCAAAATATTAAGCATCTACTATTAACTGGTTGTAAAATCTAGGCAAAAATACTACTGTGTATATAACGTCATTTAGAGCCAGGGCCAGAAAGAATCATGTAAAAAGGATATACATATCTTTTTCTATAATTTTTATAGTGCAATATGCCTTTTATTAAACTCATAAAGATTAGTACAGGATACTTGCAATTTAATTTAGAAACAGGTTATACTCCTTCTTGTGATTCCATAGACATATTTATTTTCCATAGACATACTCCAAAAAGGGCATTAATCTATTTAAATCAATGCGGCAAAACCTTATAGTAATTGCCTGGAACAAATGCATAATAATAATCTACATGAAAATATCTTCCATAGGTATATTATTTACTATTTTTGTACTAGTAAATATTCTTATATGAATTTTCTAAATGTTACATAATTTTTGCAATTTTAAAACAATTTCCAATTAAAAGGGAACATTCCGTGGGTATATTCTGCGTTGATGTAGTTGTTGACTCAGCGTGCAACGCTGATGGTGTGCGACATGGCAGAACTGGAGTGGGCAATACCCCTTCGTGGGTCCCTTCTAATCCGGCGCGTTCAACGACGATCGGACGGCTATGAGCAGATGTACCCGCACCTGGCCGGCGTTGGCGGCGGCGGACGGTGGTGGCGGCTCGGCAGTGAGGCTCAGCGGTGCTCCGGTGGGGATGGGAGACGGTGGAGTGGTCTACGAGGTTTCGCTAGGGATCGTAGGTCACCGTGGTGGTCTCGTTGGGGTGCTTCACTTCCCTAAGTGATGCAGCGGGCGGCTGGTTGCTTCGGCCTCTAGCAACTCTCCGTGAGCGATTGTGGGTGCTCGGGTACTCCTGCAGCGAGAGAAACAAGTCATGGAGAGGCGGTGAGAAGAGGGGAGTCGGATTGGGAAATGGGAAGGCTCGGGCGAATCGGAGGCTTTGTTCCCGACCTTCACTATGAGCTTCAGAGGCGGCGACGGCGCTGGTGGTATCTGGTGGTGGCTAGGGTTGTGCGATTTTCAGGAAAAAAATGAGGACGAAAAAAGTAGGGATTTTAAAGGGCACCGTGGCACGCGAAGGGCAGGAAAATTGGAACCGAATCGGGAGAATTTTATGGGGGTTGATCGGGTTCATCCTGTGTTCGTGTTGGACTCGGGACAGAGGAAGGGATGACCACAGGGTCGGTCCCACTGGCCAGCGGCACAGAGGAGAGGTGCGGGTTGTTGCTTGGGCATCTAGCGGGATGGCTTTCTCTGTGCTAGGTGGCCGCTAGCGAGCTAGCACCGGGCTCGCTGCTGCATGCTGCTATCTGCTGCGCAAGTCGTGTGGTGCGCGCGGGGGGTAGCTAGTCCGTGATTAGGTGGGCTGGGCTGGGGTGGCTCGGCCGGGGCGGGCCGGCTCCGGTTAGTTTTTTGTTATACTCTATTTTTTTCTTTTCTATTTTCTTCTTTCTTTAATAACTTTTTATTAGACAGTCCAAATGAGATGATTTTTGTTTCTAAAAGTTTCTAAATTTAGGAGATCAATCTAAGCTTCTTTTGGCAATAATTGCCTATTTAAAATAGTGATTTCATAAAACCATGTGTATTCCTTTTGTAGATGCATTTTAGTAATTCAAAATAGGGTTTAAACTAGTGTTTGCAATCCAAATTTTTCATGAATGCAATTGCTGCCATGCCAATGCAATGCAAATGCATTTTTTTCTGGTCCCAGTTTCTAAAATATTTGGATGTGACATTCAAATTTTAGGATCATAGTCTCAAGTTGTAATTACTAATTCAAAAAATCTAACAGAGATCAGAGTCTCATGGAAATCTCTCGAACTCGCAACGAGGGACCCTCTCGCGAGCAGCCCAAATGACCGGAATGCATGTGGACAGGAAATTTTCAGAATTCTTTTGTACTAGTAGCTTCCATAATTCTTTGTAGTAGCTTCCAGTTCACACAATGATAACTATACCTGGCAAAATCTTCCAAAAGTAGACTAAACATGCAAATATATATATATACACTAGGTTTAAAGCGACTAATTAACTAATCTAGAATATGGCGTACTAGTTAAATTAACAGTTCCCAACCACAACTACACTCTAGATGGTCTCGAACACAACTTCATGTCCAACATCTCTTCTGTTGTCTTCCTGCCAGTGATTAGAACGGCTTGTCCAACCTTTAGATCATATTCACTCTAGTGGAATTTCTTCCACCCCTGATTGCTGAATACGGCATGACCATCTGGGTCAGTCTTGTATGCAATTGGGGTGATGTCAAAATCTCCTAGTTGTACTCCAGCCACGCCATCATCAGGGATGCCCATGGAGGAAACCACTTTCTTAGGTAATCTCTGCGATGTCACTCCATGGATTAAAAATAACAACTAATCATGTCAGACGATGACCACCACAAGTTATATATGGAGCCATGCAATGAACAAACATAGGTAGTTTCCATATCATCATATGTTGACAAGATTTGTCCTTGTCAAACGGGTCACAAATGGAACCCCGATGAAGGTGTTGATTGCGGTAGGGTATCTAGGAGGTGTTCCATCTCATCATCAGTAAGGTGGCATCTTTGGGCGACAGCTGTAGATTCATATATGTCTTCCTCGCCACCAAGACCTATATATAGAGAACAGTTATGCTCGGCATGAGTCCTCTCAAAGAAAAACATAACATTTCTTCCCCGATAAGATCGTTCTGTGTAATGAATTGTTTCCATCGTTCACCTCCCATGATAGTCATATTGTTTCTTTTCTTGAGGTCAATCTTGTAGGTGCGCCCAAGCACCTTGAAGGGCATACACTCACATTTAGTTGTGGCTAGATTGAACATGAACCTTGAATTGCATGGCACAGTCTGTGCATCAAAAACACAAAGAATCAGACATTAAACAAATGGTTACATACTTATAGTGCAGTTTGAAAGAAAATTGCTTGTTACCACTTACTAGTGAGTTCTGGAACCCTCTGACTCTGAAAAGGAGATACAAAAGGACATGCCCGAAAACAACCTGGATTCGGCATTGCTCTTGCCTACTAGACACGACGCTAGATCCTGTTAGGCAAAAAATGATGAATGTCTAAATGATATATGGAACTAAACTCCCAAAATAAATAGACTGTA
>CAJUXJ010000786.1:0-23391 GCA_910589775.1 Avena eriantha
ACGAGTTTTTGGGCATACTCGCAAACAATGTATCGTGTCTTAGGGTCGTTGTAATCACCCTAGAACGCCAAAACTGTGGGCAATACTCATGAAAACGGCCATAAATATGCGAAATCGACAATTTTTTGGTTAAAATTGTCAAACATGTATCGGTCTAATGGTCGTTGTAATTCGCCCTGAAACCCTAGAACTTGTGGAATAGCTCATGAAAACGGTCATAAAACACAAGAACGACGATTGTTGGTCATCCCCTTAAACATGCATCGGGTCTAATGGTCCATGCAATCCCCGTGGAGCACCAAAACAGGTGGAATAACTCATGAAAATGAACCTAAAACGCGAAAACGATGAGTTTTTGGTCAGAACTCTCAAACATGTATCGGGTCTTAGGATCGCTGTAAATCCCCAAGAGCGCCAAAACAGTGTGCCATAGCTCACGAAAACGGCCATAAAACGTGAAAAACGACGAGTTTTTGGTCATAACTCTCAACATGTATCGGGTCTTAGGGTCGTTGTAAATCACCCTGGAAACCCAAAACTGTGGGCATAACTCATGAAAACGGCCATAATATGCGAAATCGGTACAATTTTTGGTTAAAATTGTCAAACATGTATCGGGTCTAATGGTCGTTGTAATTCGCCCTGAAACCCTAGAACTGTGGAATAGCTCATGAAAACGGTCATAAAACACAAGAACGACGAATTGTTGGTCATCCCCTTAAACATGCATCGGGTCTAATGGTCCATGCAAATCCCCGTGGAGCACCAAAACAGTGTGGAATAACTCATGAAATGACCCTAAAACGCGAAAACGATGAGTTTTTGGTCATAACTCTCAAACATGTATCGGGTCTTAGGATCGTTGTAAATCCCCAAGAGCGCCAAAACAGTGTGCAATAGCTCACGAAAACGGCCATAAAACGTGAAAAACGACGAGTTTTTGGTCATAACTCTCAAACATGTATCGGGTCTTAGGGTCGTTGTAAATCACCCTGGAACCCCAAAACTGTGGGCAATAACTCATGAAAACGGCCATAATATGCGAAATCGACAATTTTTTGGTTAAAATTGTCAAACATGTATCGGGTCTAATGGTCGTTGTAATTCGCCCTGAAACCCTAGAACTGTGGAATAGCTCATGAAAACGGTCATAAAACACAAGAACGACGAATTGTTGGTCATCCCCTTAAACATGCATCGGGTCTAATGGTCCATGCAAATCCCCGTGGAGCACCAAAACAGTGTGGAATAACTCATGAAAATGACCCTAAAACGCGAAAACGATGAGTTTTTGGTCATAACTCTCAAACATGTATCGGGTCTTAGGATCGTTGTAAATCCCCCAAGAGCGCCAAAACAGTGTGCAATAGCTCACGAAAACGGCCATAAAACGTGAAAAACGACGAGTTTTTGGTCATAACTCTCAAACATGTATCGGGTCTTAGGGTCGTTGTAAATCACCCTGGAACCCCAAAACTGTGGGCAATAACTCATGAAAACGGCCATAATATGCGAAATCGACAATTTTTTGGTTAAAATTGTCAAACATGTATCGGGTCTAATGGTCGTTGTAATTCGCCCTGAAACCCTAGAACTGTGGAATAGCTCATGAAAACGGTCATAAAACACAAGAACGACGAATTGTTGGTCATCCCCTTAAACATGCATCGGGTCTAATGGTCCATGCAAATCCCCGTGGAGCACCAAAACAGTGTGGAATAACTCATGAAAATGACCCTAAAACGCGAAAACGATGAGTTTTTGGTCATAACTCTCAAACATGTATCGGGTCTTAGGATCGTTGTAAATCCCCCAAGAGCGCCAAAACAGTGTGCAATAGCTCACGAAAACGGCCATAAAACGTGAAAAACGACGAGTTTTTGGTCATAACTCTCAAACATGTATCGGGTCTTAGGGTCGTTGTAAATCACCCTGGAACCCCAAAACTGTGGGCAATAACTCATGAAAACGGCCATAATATGCGAAATCGACAATTTTTTGGTTAAAATTGTCAAACATGTATCGGGTCTAATGGTCGTTGTAATTCGCCCTGAAACCCTAGAACTGTGGAATAGCTCATGAAAACGGTCATAAAACACAAGAACGACGAATTGTTGGTCATCCCCTTAAACATGCATCGGGTCTAATGGTCCATGCAAATCCCCGTGGAGCACCAAAACAGTGTGGAATAACTCATGAAAATGACCCTAAAACGCGAAAACGATGAGTTTTTGGTCATAACTCTCAAACATGTATCGGGTCTTAGGATCGTTGTAAATCCCCCAAGAGCGCCAAAACAGTGTGCAATAGCTCACGAAAACGGCCATAAAACGTGAAAAACGACGAGTTTTTGGTCATAACTCTCAAACATGTATCGGGTCTTAGGGTCGTTGTAAATCACCCTGGAACCCCAAAACTGTGGGCAATAACTCATGAAAACGGCCATAATATGCGAAATCGACAATTTTTTGGTTAAAATTGTCAAACATGTATCGGGTCTAATGGTCGTTGTAATTCGCCCTGAAACCCTAGAACTGTGGAATAGCTCATGAAAACGGTCATAAAACACAAGAACGACGAATTGTTGGTCATCCCCTTAAACATGCATCGGGTCTAATGGTCCATGCAAATCCCCGTGGAGCACCAAAACAGTGTGGAATAACTCATGAAAATGACCCTAAAACGCGAAAACGATGAGTTTTTGGTCATAACTCTCAAACATGTATCGGGTCTTAGGATCGTTGTAAATCCCCCAAGAGCGCCAAAACAGTGTGCAATAGCTCACGAAAACGGCCATAAAACGTGAAAAACGACGAGTTTTTGGTCATAACTCTCAAACATGTATCGGGTCTTAGGGTCGTTGTAAATCACCCTGGAACCCCAAAACTGTGGGCAATAACTCATGAAAACGGCCATAATATGCGAAATCGACAATTTTTTGGTTAAAATTGTCAAACATGTATCGGGTCTAATGGTCGTTGTAATTCGCCCTGAAACCCTAGAACTGTGGAATAGCTCATGAAAACGGTCATAAAACACAAGAACGACGAATTGTTGGTCATCCCCTTAAACATGCATCGGGTCTAATGGTCCATGCAAATCCCCGTGGAGCACCAAAACAGTGTGGAATAACTCATGAAAATGACCCTAAAACGCGAAAACGATGAGTTTTTGGTCATAACTCTCAAACATGTATCGGGTCTTAGGATCGTTGTAAATCCCCCAAGAGCGCCAAAACAGTGTGCAATAGCTCACGAAAACGGCCATAAAACGTGAAAAACGACGAGTTTTTGGTCATAACTCTCAAACATGTATCGGGTCTTAGGGTCGTTGTAAATCACCCTGGAACCCCAAAACTGTGGGCAATAACTCATGAAAACGGCCATAATATGCGAAATCGACAATTTTTTGGTTAAAATTGTCAAACATGTATCGGGTCTAATGGTCGTTGTAATTCGCCCTGAAACCCTAGAACTGTGGAATAGCTCATGAAAACGGTCATAAAACACAAGAACGACGAATTGTTGGTCATCCCCTTAAACATGCATCGGGTCTAATGGTCCATGCAAATCCCCGTGGAGCACCAAAACAGTGTGGAATAACTCATGAAAATGACCCTAAAACGCGAAAACGATGAGTTTTTGGTCATAACTCTCAAACATGTATCGGGTCTTAGGATCGTTGTAAATCCCCCAAGAGCGCCAAAACAGTGTGCAATAGCTCACGAAAACGGCCATAAAACGTGAAAAACGACGAGTTTTTGGTCATAACTCTCAAACATGTATCGGGTCTTAGGGTCGTTGTAAATCACCCTGGAACCCCAAAACTGTGGGCAATAACTCATGAAAACGGCCATAATATGCGAAATCGACAATTTTTTGGTTAAAATTGTCAAACATGTATCGGGTCTAATGGTCGTTGTAATTCGCCCTGAAACCCTAGAACTGTGGAATAGCTCATGAAAACGGTCATAAAACACAAGAACGACGAATTGTTGGTCATCCCCTTAAACATGCATCGGGTCTAATGGTCCATGCAAATCCCCGTGGAGCACCAAAACAGTGTGGAATAACTCATGAAAATGACCCTAAAACGCGAAAACGATGAGTTTTTGGTCATAACTCTCAAACATGTATCGGGTCTTAGGATCGTTGTAAATCCCCCAAGAGCGCCAAAACAGTGTGCAATAGCTCACGAAAACGGCCATAAAACGTGAAAAACGACGAGTTTTTGGTCATAACTCTCAAACATGTATCGGGTCTTAGGGTCGTTGTAAATCACCCTGGAACCCCAAAACTGTGGGCAATAACTCATGAAAACGGCCATAATATGCGAAATCGACAATTTTTTGGTTAAAATTGTCAAACATGTATCGGGTCTAATGGTCGTTGTAATTCGCCCTGAAACCCTAGAACTGTGGAATAGCTCATGAAAACGGTCATAAAACACAAGAACGACGAATTGTTGGTCATCCCCTTAAACATGCATCGGGTCTAATGGTCCATGCAAATCCCCGTGGAGCACCAAAACAGTGTGGAATAACTCATGAAAATGACCCTAAAACGCGAAAACGATGAGTTTTTGGTCATAACTCTCAAACATGTATCGGGTCTTAGGATCGTTGTAAATCCCCCAAGAGCGCCAAAACAGTGTGCAATAGCTCACGAAAACGGCCATAAAACGTGAAAAACGACGAGTTTTTGGTCATAACTCTCAAACATGTATCGGGTCTTAGGGTCGTTGTAAATCACCCTGGAACCCCAAAACTGTGGGCAATAACTCATGAAAACGGCCATAATATGCGAAATCGACAATTTTTTGGTTAAAATTGTCAAACATGTATCGGGTCTAATGGTCGTTGTAATTCGCCCTGAAACCCTAGAACTGTGGAATAGCTCATGAAAACGGTCATAAAACACAAGAACGACGAATTGTTGGTCATCCCCTTAAACATGCATCGGGTCTAATGGTCCATGCAAATCCCCGTGGAGCACCAAAACAGTGTGGAATAACTCATGAAAATGACCCTAAAACGCGAAAACGATGAGTTTTTGGTCATAACTCTCAAACATGTATCGGGTCTTAGGATCGTTGTAAATCCCCCAAGAGCGCCAAAACAGTGTGCAATAGCTCACGAAAACGGCCATAAAACGTGAAAAACGACGAGTTTTTGGTCATAACTCTCAAACATGTATCGGGTCTTAGGGTCGTTGTAAATCACCCTGGAACCCCAAAACTGTGGGCAATAACTCATGAAAACGGCCATAATATGCGAAATCGACAATTTTTTGGTTAAAATTGTCAAACATGTATCGGGTCTAATGGTCGTTGTAATTCGCCCTGAAACCCTAGAACTGTGGAATAGCTCATGAAAACGGTCATAAAACACAAGAACGACGAATTGTTGGTCATCCCCTTAAACATGCATCGGGTCTAATGGTCCATGCAAATCCCCGTGGAGCACCAAAACAGTGTGGAATAACTCATGAAAATGACCCTAAAACGCGAAAACGATGAGTTTTTGGTCATAACTCTCAAACATGTATCGGGTCTTAGGATCGTTGTAAATCCCCCAAGAGCGCCAAAACAGTGTGCAATAGCTCACGAAAACGGCCATAAAACGTGAAAAACGACGAGTTTTTGGTCATAACTCTCAAACATGTATCGGGTCTTAGGGTCGTTGTAAATCACCCTGGAACCCCAAAACTGTGGGCAATAACTCATGAAAACGGCCATAATATGCGAAATCGACAATTTTTTGGTTAAAATTGTCAAACATGTATCGGGTCTAATGGTCGTTGTAATTCGCCCTGAAACCCTAGAACTGTGGAATAGCTCATGAAAACGGTCATAAAACACAAGAACGACGAATTGTTGGTCATCCCCTTAAACATGCATCGGGTCTAATGGTCCATGCAAATCCCCGTGGAGCACCAAAACAGTGTGGAATAACTCATGAAAATGACCCTAAAACGCGAAAACGATGAGTTTTTGGTCATAACTCTCAAACATGTATCGGGTCTTAGGATCGTTGTAAATCCCCCAAGAGCGCCAAAACAGTGTGCAATAGCTCACGAAAACGGCCATAAAACGTGAAAAACGACGAGTTTTTGGTCATAACTCTCAAACATGTATCGGGTCTTAGGGTCGTTGTAAATCACCCTGGAACCCCAAAACTGTGGGCAATAACTCATGAAAACGGCCATAATATGCGAAATCGACAATTTTTTGGTTAAAATTGTCAAACATGTATCGGGTCTAATGGTCGTTGTAATTCGCCCTGAAACCCTAGAACTGTGGAATAGCTCATGAAAACGGTCATAAAACACAAGAACGACGAATTGTTGGTCATCCCCTTAAACATGCATCGGGTCTAATGGTCCATGCAAATCCCCGTGGAGCACCAAAACAGTGTGGAATAACTCATGAAAATGACCCTAAAACGCGAAAACGATGAGTTTTTGGTCATAACTCTCAAACATGTATCGGGTCTTAGGATCGTTGTAAATCCCCCAAGAGCGCCAAAACAGTGTGCAATAGCTCACGAAAACGGCCATAAAACGTGAAAAACGACGAGTTTTTGGTCATAACTCTCAAACATGTATCGGGTCTTAGGGTCGTTGTAAATCACCCTGGAACCCCAAAACTGTGGGCAATAACTCATGAAAACGGCCATAATATGCGAAATCGACAATTTTTTGGTTAAAATTGTCAAACATGTATCGGGTCTAATGGTCGTTGTAATTCGCCCTGAAACCCTAGAACTGTGGAATAGCTCATGAAAACGGTCATAAAACACAAGAACGACGAATTGTTGGTCATCCCCTTAAACATGCATCGGGTCTAATGGTCCATGCAAATCCCCGTGGAGCACCAAAACAGTGTGGAATAACTCATGAAAATGACCCTAAAACGCGAAAACGATGAGTTTTTGGTCATAACTCTCAAACATGTATCGGGTCTTAGGATCGTTGTAAATCCCCCAAGAGCGCCAAAACAGTGTGCAATAGCTCACGAAAACGGCCATAAAACGTGAAAAACGACGAGTTTTTGGTCATAACTCTCAAACATGTATCGGGTCTTAGGGTCGTTGTAAATCACCCTGGAACCCCAAAACTGTGGGCAATAACTCATGAAAACGGCCATAATATGCGAAATCGACAATTTTTTGGTTAAAATTGTCAAACATGTATCGGGTCTAATGGTCGTTGTAATTCGCCCTGAAACCCTAGAACTGTGGAATAGCTCATGAAAACGGTCATAAAACACAAGAACGACGAATTGTTGGTCATCCCCTTAAACATGCATCGGGTCTAATGGTCCATGCAAATCCCCGTGGAGCACCAAAACAGTGTGGAATAACTCATGAAAATGACCCTAAAACGCGAAAACGATGAGTTTTTGGTCATAACTCTCAAACATGTATCGGGTCTTAGGATCGTTGTAAATCCCCCAAGAGCGCCAAAACAGTGTGCAATAGCTCACGAAAACGGCCATAAAACGTGAAAAACGACGAGTTTTTGGTCATAACTCTCAAACATGTATCGGGTCTTAGGGTCGTTGTAAATCACCCTGGAACCCCAAAACTGTGGGCAATAACTCATGAAAACGGCCATAATATGCGAAATCGACAATTTTTGGTTAAAATTGTCAAACATGTATCGGGTCTAATGGTCGTTGTAATTCGCCCTGAAACCCTAGAACTGTGGAATAGCTCATGAAAACGGTCATAAAACACAAGAACGACGAATTGTTGGTCATCCCCTTAAACATGCATCGGGTCTAATGGTCCATGCAAATCCCCGTGGAGCACCAAAACAGTGTGGAATAACTCATGAAAATGACCCTAAAACGCGAAAACGATGAGTTTTTGGTCATAACTCTCAAACATGTATCGGGTCTTAGGATCGTTGTAAATCCCCCAAGAGCGCCAAAACAGTGTGCAATAGCTCACGAAAACGGCCATAAAACGTGAAAAACGACGAGTTTTTGGTCATAACTCTCAAACATGTATCGGGTCTTAGGGTCGTTGTAAATCACCCTGGAACCCCAAAACTGTGGGCAATAACTCATGAAAACGGCCATAATATGCGAAATCGACAATTTTTTGGTTAAAATTGTCAAACATGTATCGGGTCTAATGGTCGTTGTAATTCGCCCTGAAACCCTAGAACTGTGGAATAGCTCATGAAAACGGTCATAAAACACAAGAACGACGAATTGTTGGTCATCCCCTTAAACATGCATCGGGTCTAATGGTCCATGCAAATCCCCGTGGAGCACCAAAACAGTGTGGAATAACTCATGAAAATGACCCTAAAACGCGAAAACGATGAGTTTTTGGTCATAACTCTCAAACATGTATCGGGTCTTAGGATCGTTGTAAATCCCCCAAGAGCGCCAAAACAGTGTGCAATAGCTCACGAAAACGGCCATAAAACGTGAAAAACGACGAGTTTTTGGTCATAACTCTCAAACATGTATCGGGTCTTAGGGTCGTTGTAAATCACCCTGGAACCCCAAAACTGTGGGCAATAACTCATGAAAACGGCCATAATATGCGAAATCGACAATTTTTTGGTTAAAATTGTCAAACATGTATCGGGTCTAATGGTCGTTGTAATTCGCCCTGAAACCCTAGAACTGTGGAATAGCTCATGAAAACGGTCATAAAACACAAGAACGACGAATTGTTGGTCATCCCCTTAAACATGCATCGGGTCTAATGGTCCATGCAAATCCCCGTGGAGCACCAAAACAGTGTGGAATAACTCATGAAAATGACCCTAAAACGCGAAAACGATGAGTTTTTGGTCATAACTCTCAAACATGTATCGGGTCTTAGGATCGTTGTAAATCCCCCAAGAGCGCCAAAACAGTGTGCAATAGCTCACGAAAACGGCCATAAAACGTGAAAAACGACGAGTTTTTGGTCATAACTCTCAAACATGTATCGGGTCTTAGGGTCGTTGTAAATCACCCTGGAACCCCAAAACTGTGGGCAATAACTCATGAAAACGGCCATAATATGCGAAATCGACAATTTTTTGGTTAAAATTGTCAAACATGTATCGGGTCTAATGGTCGTTGTAATTCGCCCTGAAACCCTAGAACTGTGGAATAGCTCATGAAAACGGTCATAAAACACAAGAACGACGAATTGTTGGTCATCCCCTTAAACATGCATCGGGTCTAATGGTCCATGCAAATCCCCGTGGAGCACCAAAACAGTGTGGAATAACTCATGAAAATGACCCTAAAACGCGAAAACGATGAGTTTTTGGTCATAACTCTCAAACATGTATCGGGTCTTAGGATCGTTGTAAATCCCCCAAGAGCGCCAAAACAGTGTGCAATAGCTCACGAAAACGGCCATAAAACGTGAAAAACGACGAGTTTTTGGTCATAACTCTCAAACATGTATCGGGTCTTAGGGTCGTTGTAAATCACCCTGGAACCCCAAAACTGTGGGCAATAACTCATGAAAACGGCCATAATATGCGAAATCGACAATTTTTTGGTTAAAATTGTCAAACATGTATCGGGTCTAATGGTCGTTGTAATTCGCCCTGAAACCCTAGAACTGTGGAATAGCTCATGAAAACGGTCATAAAACACAAGAACGACGAATTGTTGGTCATCCCCTTAAACATGCATCGGGTCTAATGGTCCATGCAAATCCCCGTGGAGCACCAAAACAGTGTGGAATAACTCATGAAAATGACCCTAAAACGCGAAAACGATGAGTTTTTGGTCATAACTCTCAAACATGTATCGGGTCTTAGGATCGTTGTAAATCCCCCAAGAGCGCCAAAACAGTGTGCAATAGCTCACGAAAACGGCCATAAAACGTGAAAAACGACGAGTTTTTGGTCATAACTCTCAAACATGTATCGGGTCTTAGGGTCGTTGTAAATCACCCTGGAACCCCAAAACTGTGGGCAATAACTCATGAAAACGGCCATAATATGCGAAATCGACAATTTTTTGGTTAAAATTGTCAAACATGTATCGGGTCTAATGGTCGTTGTAATTCGCCCTGAAACCCTAGAACTGTGGAATAGCTCATGAAAACGGTCATAAAACACAAGAACGACGAATTGTTGGTCATCCCCTTAAACATGCATCGGGTCTAATGGTCCATGCAAATCCCCGTGGAGCACCAAAACAGTGTGGAATAACTCATGAAAATGACCCTAAAACGCGAAAACGATGAGTTTTTGGTCATAACTCTCAAACATGTATCGGGTCTTAGGATCGTTGTAAATCCCCCAAGAGCGCCAAAACAGTGTGCAATAGCTCACGAAAACGGCCATAAAACGTGAAAAACGACGAGTTTTTGGTCATAACTCTCAAACATGTATCGGGTCTTAGGGTCGTTGTAAATCACCCTGGAACCCCAAAACTGTGGGCAATAACTCATGAAAACGGCCATAATATGCGAAATCGACAATTTTTTGGTTAAAATTGTCAAACATGTATCGGGTCTAATGGTCGTTGTAATTCGCCCTGAAACCCTAGAACTGTGGAATAGCTCATGAAAACGGTCATAAAACACAAGAACGACGAATTGTTGGTCATCCCCTTAAACATGCATCGGGTCTAATGGTCCATGCAAATCCCCGTGGAGCACCAAAACAGTGTGGAATAACTCATGAAAATGACCCTAAAACGCGAAAACGATGAGTTTTTGGTCATAACTCTCAAACATGTATCGGGTCTTAGGATCGTTGTAAATCCCCCAAGAGCGCCAAAACAGTGTGCAATAGCTCACGAAAACGGCCATAAAACGTGAAAAACGACGAGTTTTTGGTCATAACTCTCAAACATGTATCGGGTCTTAGGGTCGTTGTAAATCACCCTGGAACCCCAAAACTGTGGGCAATAACTCATGAAAACGGCCATAATATGCGAAATCGACAATTTTTTGGTTAAAATTGTCAAACATGTATCGGGTCTAATGGTCGTTGTAATTCGCCCTGAAACCCTAGAACTGTGGAATAGCTCATGAAAACGGTCATAAAACACAAGAACGACGAATTGTTGGTCATCCCCTTAAACATGCATCGGGTCTAATGGTCCATGCAAATCCCCGTGGAGCACCAAAACAGTGTGGAATAACTCATGAAAATGACCCTAAAACGCGAAAACGATGAGTTTTTGGTCATAACTCTCAAACATGTATCGGGTCTTAGGATCGTTGTAAATCCCCCAAGAGCGCCAAAACAGTGTGCAATAGCTCACGAAAACGGCCATAAAACGTGAAAAACGACGAGTTTTTGGTCATAACTCTCAAACATGTATCGGGTCTTAGGGTCGTTGTAAATCACCCTGGAACCCCAAAACTGTGGGCAATAACTCATGAAAACGGCCATAATATGCGAAATCGACAATTTTTTGGTTAAAATTGTCAAACATGTATCGGGTCTAATGGTCGTTGTAATTCGCCCTGAAACCCTAGAACTGTGGAATAGCTCATGAAAACGGTCATAAAACACAAGAACGACGAATTGTTGGTCATCCCCTTAAACATGCATCGGGTCTAATGGTCCATGCAAATCCCCGTGGAGCACCAAAACAGTGTGGAATAACTCATGAAAATGACCCTAAAACGCGAAAACGATGAGTTTTTGGTCATAACTCTCAAACATGTATCGGGTCTTAGGATCGTTGTAAATCCCCCAAGAGCGCCAAAACAGTGTGCAATAGCTCACGAAAACGGCCATAAAACGTGAAAAACGACGAGTTTTTGGTCATAACTCTCAAACATGTATCGGGTCTTAGGGTCGTTGTAAATCACCCTGGAACCCCAAAACTGTGGGCAATAACTCATGAAAACGGCCATAATATGCGAAATCGACAATTTTTTGGTTAAAATTGTCAAACATGTATCGGGTCTAATGGTCGTTGTAATTCGCCCTGAAACCCTAGAACTGTGGAATAGCTCATGAAAACGGTCATAAAACACAAGAACGACGAATTGTTGGTCATCCCCTTAAACATGCATCGGGTCTAATGGTCCATGCAAATCCCCGTGGAGCACCAAAACAGTGTGGAATAACTCATGAAAATGACCCTAAAACGCGAAAACGATGAGTTTTTGGTCATAACTCTCAAACATGTATCGGGTCTTAGGATCGTTGTAAATCCCCCAAGAGCGCCAAAACAGTGTGCAATAGCTCACGAAAACGGCCATAAAACGTGAAAAACGACGAGTTTTTGGTCATAACTCTCAAACATGTATCGGGTCTTAGGGTCGTTGTAAATCACCCTGGAACCCCAAAACTGTGGGCAATAACTCATGAAAACGGCCATAATATGCGAAATCGACAATTTTTTGGTTAAAATTGTCAAACATGTATCGGGTCTAATGGTCGTTGTAATTCGCCCTGAAACCCTAGAACTGTGGAATAGCTCATGAAAACGGTCATAAAACACAAGAACGACGAATTGTTGGTCATCCCCTTAAACATGCATCGGGTCTAATGGTCCATGCAAATCCCCGTGGAGCACCAAAACAGTGTGGAATAACTCATGAAAATGACCCTAAAACGCGAAAACGATGAGTTTTTGGTCATAACTCTCAAACATGTATCGGGTCTTAGGATCGTTGTAAATCCCCCAAGAGCGCCAAAACAGTGTGCAATAGCTCACGAAAACGGCCATAAAACGTGAAAAACGACGAGTTTTTGGTCATAACTCTCAAACATGTATCGGGTCTTAGGGTCGTTGTAAATCACCCTGGAACCCCAAAACTGTGGGCAATAACTCATGAAAACGGCCATAATATGCGAAATCGACAATTTTTTGGTTAAAATTGTCAAACATGTATCGGGTCTAATGGTCGTTGTAATTCGCCCTGAAACCCTAGAACTGTGGAATAGCTCATGAAAACGGTCATAAAACACAAGAACGACGAATTGTTGGTCATCCCCTTAAACATGCATCGGGTCTAATGGTCCATGCAAATCCCCGTGGAGCACCAAAACAGTGTGGAATAACTCATGAAAATGACCCTAAAACGCGAAAACGATGAGTTTTTGGTCATAACTCTCAAACATGTATCGGGTCTTAGGATCGTTGTAAATCCCCCAAGAGCGCCAAAACAGTGTGCAATAGCTCACGAAAACGGCCATAAAACGTGAAAAACGACGAGTTTTTGGTCATAACTCTCAAACATGTATCGGGTCTTAGGGTCGTTGTAAATCACCCTGGAACCCCAAAACTGTGGGCAATAACTCATGAAAACGGCCATAATATGCGAAATCGACAATTTTTTGGTTAAAATTGTCAAACATGTATCGGGTCTAATGGTCGTTGTAATTCGCCCTGAAACCCTAGAACTGTGGAATAGCTCATGAAAACGGTCATAAAACACAAGAACGACGAATTGTTGGTCATCCCCTTAAACATGCATCGGGTCTAATGGTCCATGCAAATCCCCGTGGAGCACCAAAACAGTGTGGAATAACTCATGAAAATGACCCTAAAACGCGAAAACGATGAGTTTTTGGTCATAACTCTCAAACATGTATCGGGTCTTAGGATCGTTGTAAATCCCCCAAGAGCGCCAAAACAGTGTGCAATAGCTCACGAAAACGGCCATAAAACGTGAAAAACGACGAGTTTTTGGTCATAACTCTCAAACATGTATCGGGTCTTAGGGTCGTTGTAAATCACCCTGGAACCCCAAAACTGTGGGCAATAACTCATGAAAACGGCCATAATATGCGAAATCGACAATTTTTTGGTTAAAATTGTCAAACATGTATCGGGTCTAATGGTCGTTGTAATTCGCCCTGAAACCCTAGAACTGTGGAATAGCTCATGAAAACGGTCATAAAACACAAGAACGACGAATTGTTGGTCATCCCCTTAAACATGCATCGGGTCTAATGGTCCATGCAAATCCCCGTGGAGCACCAAAACAGTGTGGAATAACTCATGAAAATGACCCTAAAACGCGAAAACGATGAGTTTTTGGTCATAACTCTCAAACATGTATCGGGTCTTAGGATCGTTGTAAATCCCCAAGAGCGCCAAAACAGTGTGCAATAGCTCACGAAAACGGCCATAAAACGTGAAAAACGACGAGTTTTTGGTCATAACTCTCAAACATGTATCGGGTCTTAGGGTCGTTGTAAATCACCCTGGAACCCCAAAACTGTGGGCAATAACTCATGAAAACGGCCATAATATGCGAAATCGACAATTTTTTGGTTAAAATTGTCAAACATGTATCGGGTCTAATGGTCGTTGTAATTCGCCCTGAAACCCTAGAACTGTGGAATAGCTCATGAAAACGGTCATAAAACACAAGAACGACGAATTGTTGGTCATCCCCTTAAACATGCATCGGGTCTAATGGTCCATGCAAATCCCCGTGGAGCACCAAAACAGTGTGGAATAACTCATGAAAATGACCCTAAAACGCGAAAACGATGAGTTTTTGGTCATAACTCTCAAACATGTATCGGGTCTTAGGATCGTTGTAAATCCCCCAAGAGCGCCAAAACAGTGTGCAATAGCTCACGAAAACGGCCATAAAACGTGAAAAACGACGAGTTTTTGGTCATAACTCTCAAACATGTATCGGGTCTTAGGGTCGTTGTAAATCACCCTGGAACCCCAAAACTGTGGGCAATAACTCATGAAAACGGCCATAATATGCGAAATCGACAATTTTTTGGTTAAAATTGTCAAACATGTATCGGGTCTAATGGTCGTTGTAATTCGCCCTGAAACCCTAGAACTGTGGAATAGCTCATGAAAACGGTCATAAAACACAAGAACGACGAATTGTTGGTCATCCCCTTAAACATGCATCGGGTCTAATGGTCCATGCAAATCCCCGTGGAGCACCAAAACAGTGTGGAATAACTCATGAAAATGACCCTAAAACGCGAAAACGATGAGTTTTTGGTCATAACTCTCAAACATGTATCGGGTCTTAGGATCGTTGTAAATCCCCCAAGAGCGCCAAAACAGTGTGCAATAGCTCACGAAAACGGCCATAAAACGTGAAAAACGACGAGTTTTTGGTCATAACTCTCAAACATGTATCGGGTCTTAGGGTCGTTGTAAATCACCCTGGAACCCCAAAACTGTGGGCAATAACTCATGAAAACGGCCATAATATGCGAAATCGACAATTTTTTGGTTAAAATTGTCAAACATGTATCGGGTCTAATGGTCGTTGTAATTCGCCCTGAAACCCTAGAACTGTGGAATAGCTCATGAAAACGGTCATAAAACACAAGAACGACGAATTGTTGGTCATCCCCTTAAACATGCATCGGGTCTAATGGTCCATGCAAATCCCCGTGGAGCACCAAAACAGTGTGGAATAACTCATGAAAATGACCCTAAAACGCGAAAACGATGAGTTTTTGGTCATAACTCTCAAACATGTATCGGGTCTTAGGATCGTTGTAAATCCCCAAGAGCGCCAAAACAGTGTGCAATAGCTCACGAAAACGGCCATAAAACGTGAAAAACGACGAGTTTTTGGTCATAACTCTCAAACATGTATCGGGTCTTAGGGTCGTTGTAAATCACCCTGGAACCCCAAAACTGTGGGCAATAACTCATGAAAACGGCCATAATATGCGAAATCGACAATTTTTTGGTTAAAATTGTCAAACATGTATCGGGTCTAATGGTCGTTGTAATTTGCCCTGAAACCCTAGAACTGTGGAATAGCTCATGAAAACGGTCATAAAACACAAGAACGACGATTGTTGGTCATCCCCTTAAACATGCATCGGGTCTAATGGTCCATGCAAATCCCCGTGGAGCACCAAAACAGTGTGGAATAACTCATGAAAATGACCCTAAAACGCGAAAACGATGAGTTTTTGGTCATAACTCTCAAACATGTATCGGGTCTTAGGATCGTTGTAAATCCCCCAAGAGCGCCAAAACAGTGTGCAATAGCTCACGAAAACGGCCATAAAACGTGAAAAACGACGAGTTTTTGGTCATAACTCTCAAACATGTATCGGGTCTTAGGGTCGTTGTAAATCACCCTGGAACCCCAAAACTGTGGGCAATAACTCATGAAAACGGCCATAATATGCGAAATCGACAATTTTTTGGTTAAAATTGTCAAACATGTATCGGGTCTAATGGTCGTTGTAATTCGCCCTGAAACCCTAGAACTGTGGAATAGCTCATGAAAACGGTCATAAAACACAAGAACGACGAATTGTTGGTCATCCCCTTAAACATGCATCGGGTCTAATGGTCCATGCAAATCCCCGTGGAGCACCAAAACAGTGTGGAATAACTCATGAAAATGACCCTAAAACGCGAAAACGATGAGTTTTTGGTCATAACTCTCAAACATGTATCGGGTCTTAGGATCGTTGTAAATCCCCCAAGAGCGCCAAAACAGTGTGCAATAGCTCACGAAAACGGCCATAAAACGTGAAAAACGACGAGTTTTTGGTCATAACTCTCAAACATGTATCGGGTCTTAGGGTCGTTGTAAATCACCCTGGAACCCCAAAACTGTGGGCAATAACTCATGAAAACGGCCATAATATGCGAAATCGACAATTTTTTGGTTAAAATTGTCAAACATGTATCGGGTCTAATGGTCGTTGTAATTTGCCCTGAAACCCTAGAACTGTGGAATAGCTCATGAAAACGGTCATAAAACACAAGAACGACGAATTGTTGGTCATCCCCTTAAACATGCATCGGGTCTAATGGTCCATGCAAATCCCCGTGGAGCACCAAAACAGTGTGGAATAACTCATGAAAATGACCCTAAAACGCGAAAACGATGAGTTTTTGGTCATAACTCTCAAACATGTATCGGGTCTTAGGATCGTTGTAAATCCCCCAAGAGCGCCAAAACAGTGTGCAATAGCTCACGAAAACGGCCATAAAACGTGAAAAACGACGAGTTTTTGGTCATAACTCTCAAACATGTATCGGGTCTTAGGGTCGTTGTAAATCACCCTGGAACCCCAAAACTGTGGGCAATAACTCATGAAAACGGCCATAATATGCGAAATCGACAATTTTTTGGTTAAAATTGTCAAACATGTATCGGGTCTAATGGTCGTTGTAATTCGCCCTGAAACCCTAGAACTGTGGAATAGCTCATGAAAACGGTCATAAAACACAAGAACGACGAATTGTTGGTCATCCCCTTAAACATGCATCGGGTCTAATGGTCCATGCAAATCCCCGTGGAGCACCAAAACAGTGTGGAATAACTCATGAAAATGACCCTAAAACGCGAAAACGATGAGTTTTTGGTCATAACTCTCAAACATGTATCGGGTCTTAGGATCGTTGTAAATCCCCCAAGAGCGCCAAAACAGTGTGCAATAGCTCACGAAAACGGCCATAAAACGTGAAAAACGACGAGTTTTTGGTCATAACTCTCAAACATGTATCGGGTCTTAGGGTCGTTGTAAATCACCCTGGAACCCCAAAACTGTGGGCAATAACTCATGAAAACGGCCATAATATGCGAAATCGACAATTTTTTGGTTAAAATTGTCAAACATGTATCGGGTCTAATGGTCGTTGTAATTCGCCCTGAAACCCTAGAACTGTGGAATAGCTCATGAAAACGGTCATAAAACACAAGAACGACGAATTGTTGGTCATCCCCTTAAACATGCATCGGGTCTAATGGTCCATGCAAATCCCCGTGGAGCACCAAAACAGTGTGGAATAACTCATGAAAATGACCCTAAAACGCGAAAACGATGAGTTTTTGGTCATAACTCTCAAACATGTATCGGGTCTTAGGATCGTTGTAAATCCCCCAAGAGCGCCAAAACAGTGTGCAATAGCTCACGAAAACGGCCATAAAACGTGAAAAACGACGAGTTTTTGGTCATAACTCTCAAACATGTATCGGGTCTTAGGGTCGTTGTAAATCACCCTGGAACCCCAAAACTGTGGGCAATAACTCATGAAAACGGCCATAATATGCGAAATCGACAATTTTTTGGTTAAAATTGTCAAACATGTATCGGGTCTAATGGTCGTTGTAATTCGCCCTGAAACCCTAGAACTGTGGAATAGCTCATGAAAACGGTCATAAAACACAAGAACGACGAATTGTTGGTCATCCCCTTAAACATGCATCGGGTCTAATGGTCCATGCAAATCCCCGTGGAGCACCAAAACAGTGTGGAATAACTCATGAAAATGACCCTAAAACGCGAAAACGATGAGTTTTTGGTCATAACTCTCAAACATGTATCGGGTCTTAGGATCGTTGTAAATCCCCCAAGAGCGCCAAAACAGTGTGCAATAGCTCACGAAAACGGCCATAAAACGTGAAAAACGACGAGTTTTTGGTCATAACTCTCAAACATGTATCGGGTCTTAGGGTCGTTGTAAATCACCCTGGAACCCCAAAACTGTGGGCAATAACTCATGAAAACGGCCATAATATGCGAAATCGACAATTTTTTGGTTAAAATTGTCAAACATGTATCGGGTCTAATGGTCGTTGTAATTCGCCCTGAAACCCTAGAACTGTGGAATAGCTCATGAAAACGGTCATAAAACACAAGAACGACGAATTGTTGGTCATCCCCTTAAACATGCATCGGGTCTAATGGTCCATGCAAATCCCCGTGGAGCACCAAAACAGTGTGGAATAACTCATGAAAATGACCCTAAAACGCGAAAACGATGAGTTTTTGGTCATAACTCTCAAACATGTATCGGGTCTTAGGATCGTTGTAAATCCCCCAAGAGCGCCAAAACAGTGTGCAATAGCTCACGAAAACGGCCATAAAACGTGAAAAACGACGAGTTTTTGGTCATAACTCTCAAACATGTATCGGGTCTTAGGGTCGTTGTAAATCACCCTGGAACCCCAAAACTGTGGGCAATAACTCATGAAAACGGCCATAATATGCGAAATCGACAATTTTTTGGTTAAAATTGTCAAACATGTATCGGGTCTAATGGTCGTTGTAATTCGCCCTGAAACCCTAGAACTGTGGAATAGCTCATGAAAACGGTCATAAAACACAAGAACGACGATTGTTGGTCATCCCCTTAAACATGCATCGGGTCTAATGGTCCATGCAAATCCCCGTGGAGCACCAAAACAGTGTGGAATAACTCATGAAAATGACCCTAAAACGCGAAAACGATGAGTTTTTGGTCATAACTCTCAAACATGTATCGGGTCTTAGGATCGTTGTAAATCCCCCAAGAGCGCCAAAACAGTGTGCAATAGCTCACGAAAACGGCCATAAAACGTGAAAAACGACGAGTTTTTGGTCATAACTCTCAAACATGTATCGGGTCTTAGGGTCGTTGTAAATCACCCTGGAACCCCAAAACTGTGGGCAATAACTCATGAAAACGGCCATAATATGCGAAATCGACAATTTTTTGGTTAAAATTGTCAAACATGTATCGGGTCTAATGGTCGTTGTAATTCGCCCTGAAACCCTAGAACTGTGGAATAGCTCATGAAAACGGTCATAAAACACAAGAACGACGAATTGTTGGTCATCCCCTTAAACATGCATCGGGTCTAATGGTCCATGCAAATCCCCGTGGAGCACCAAAACAGTGTGGAATAACTCATGAAAATGACCCTAAAACGCGAAAACGATGAGTTTTTGGTCATAACTCTCAAACATGTATCGGGTCTTAGGATCGTTGTAAATCCCCCAAGAGCGCCAAAACAGTGTGCAATAGCTCACGAAAACGGCCATAAAACGTGAAAAACGACGAGTTTTTGGTCATAACTCTCAAACATGTATCGGGTCTTAGGGTCGTTGTAAATCACCCTGGAACCCCAAAACTGTGGGCAATAACTCATGAAAACGGCCATAATATGCGAAATCGACAATTTTTTGGTTAAAATTGTCAAACATGTATCGGGTCTAATGGTCGTTGTAATTCGCCCTGAAACCCTAGAACTGTGGAATAGCTCATGAAAACGGTCATAAAACACAAGAACGACGAATTGTTGGTCATCCCCTTAAACATGCATCGGGTCTAATGGTCCATGCAAATCCCCGTGGAGCACCAAAACAGTGTGGAATAACTCATGAAAATGACCCTAAAACGCGAAAACGATGAGTTTTTGGTCATAACTCTCAAACATGTATCGGGTCTTAGGATCGTTGTAAATCCCCCAAGAGCGCCAAAACAGTGTGCAATAGCTCACGAAAACGGCCATAAAACGTGAAAAACGACGAGTTTTTGGTCATAACTCTCAAACATGTATCGGGTCTTAGGGTCGTTGTAAATCACCCTGGAACCCCAAAACTGTGGGCAATAACTCATGAAAACGGCCATAATATGCGAAATCGACAATTTTTTGGTTAAAATTGTCAAACATGTATCGGGTCTAATGGTCGTTGTAATTCGCCCTGAAACCCTAGAACTGTGGAATAGCTCATGAAAACGGTCATAAAACACAAGAACGACGATTGTTGGTCATCCCCTTAAACATGCATCGGGTCTAATGGTCCATGCAAATCCCCGTGGAGCACCAAAACAGTGTGGAATAACTCATGAAAATGACCCTAAAACGCGAAAACGATGAGTTTTTTGGTCATAACTCTCAAACATGTATCGGGTCTTAGGGTCGTTGTAAATCACCCTGGAACCCAAAACTGTGGGCAATAACTCATGAAAACGGCCATAATATGCGAAATCGACAATTTTTGGTTAAAATTGTCAACCATGTATCGGGTCTAATGGTCATTGTAATTTGCCCTGAAACCCTAGAACTGTGGAATAGCTCATGAAAACGGTCATAAAACACAAGAACGACGTATTGTTGGTCATCCCCTTAAACATGCATCGGGTCTAATGGTCCATGCAAATCCCCGTGGAGCACCAAAACAGTGTGGAATAACTCATGAAAATGACCCTAAAACGCGAAAACGATGAGTTTTTGGTCATAACTCTCAAACATGTATCGGGTCTTAGGATCGTTGTAAATCCCCCAAGAGCGCCAAAACAGTGTGCATAGCTCACGAAAACGGCCATAAAACGTGAAAAACGACGAGTTTTTGGTCATAACTCTCAAACATGTATCGGGTCTTAGGGTCGTTGTAAATCACCCTGGAACCCCAAAACTGTGGGCAATAACTCATGAAAACGGCCATAATATGCGAAATCGACAATTTTTTGGTTAAAATTGTCAAACATGTATCGGGTCTAATGGTCGTTGTAATTGCCCTGAAACCCTAGAACTGTGGAATAGCTCATGAAAACGGTCATAAAACACAAGAACGACGAATTGTTGGTCATCCCCTTAAACATGCATCGGGTCTAATGGTCCATGCAAATCCCGTGGAGCACCAAAACAGTGTGGAATAACTCATGAAAATGACCCTAAAACGCGAAACGATGAGTTTTTGGTCATAACTCTCAAACATGTATCGGGTCTTAGGATCGTTGTAAATCCCCAAGAGCGCCAAAACAGTGTGCCATAGCTCACGAAAACGGCCATAAAACGTGAAAAACGACGAGTTTTGGTCATAACTCTCAAACATGTATCGGGTCTTAGGGTCGTTGTAAATCACCCTGGAACCCCAAAACTGTGGGCAATAACTCATGAAAACGGCCATAATATGCGAAATCGACATTTTTTGGTTAAAATTGTCAAACATGTATCGGGTCTAATGGTCGTTGTAATTCGCCCTGAAACCCTAGAACTGTGGAATAGCTCATGAAAACGGTCATAAAACACAAGAACGACGAATTGTTGGTCATCCCCTTAACATGCATCGGGTCTAATGGTCCATGCAAATCCCCGTGGAGCACCAAAACAGTGTGGAATAACTCATGAAAATGACCCTAAAACGCGAAAACGATGAGTTTTTGGTCATAAACTCTCAAACATGTATCGGGTCTTAGGATCGTTGTAAATCCCCCAAGAGCGCCAAAACAGTGTGCCAATAGCTCACGAAAACGGCCATAAAACGTGAAAAACGACGAGTTTTTGGTCATAACTCTCAAACATGTATCGGGTCTTAGGGTCGTTGTAAATCACCCTGGAACCCAAAACTGTGGGCAATAACTCATGAAACGGCCATAATATGCGAAATCGACAATTTTTTGGTTAAAATTGTCAAACCATGTATCGGGTCTAATGGTCATTGTAATTTGCCCTGAAACCCTAGAACTGTGGAATAGCTAATGAAAACGGTCATAAAACACAAGAACGACGTATTGTTGGTCATCCCCTTAAACATGCATCGGGTCTAATGGTCCATGCAAATCCCCGTGGAGCACCAAAACAGTGTGGATAACTCATGAAAACTGACCCTAAACGCGAAAACGATGAGTTTTTGGTCATAACTCTCAAACATGTATCGGGTCTTAGGATCGTTGTAAATCCCCAAGAGCGCCAAAACAGTGTGCAATAGCTCACGAAAACGGCCATAAAACGTGAAAAACGACGAGTTTTTGGTCATAACTCTCAAACATGTATCGGGTCTTAGGGTCGTTGTAAATCACCCTAGAACCCCAAACTGTGGGCAATAACTCATGAAAACGGCCATAACATGCGAAATCGACAATTTTTGGTTAAAATTGTCAAACATGTATCGGTCTAATTGTCGTTGTAATTTGCCCTGAAACCCTAGAACTTTGGAATAGCTCATGAAAACGGTCATAAAACACAAGAACGACGTATTGTTGGTCATCCCCTTAAACATGCATCCATGGGTCTAATGGTCCATGCAACTTTCCCCGTGGGAAGCCCCCAAAACAGTGTGGAATAACTCATGAAAATGACCCTAAAACGGATGAGTTTTTTGGTCATAGCTCTCCAAACATGTATCTGGTCTTTAGGATCGTTGCTAATTCCCCCTCAGAGCGCACCAAAACAGAGTGTGCCATAGCTCACGAAAACTGGCCATAAAACGTGAAAACGACTGAGTTTTTGGTCATAAACTCTCAACATGTATCGAGGTCTTAGGTCGTGTAATCACCCTTAGTAGAACGGCCCAAAATGTGGGCAATAACTCCTGAAAATCGGCCCTAATTGCGAATTCGACAATGTTTGGTTTAATGAAATTGTCAACCATGTATCGGGTCTAATTGTCATTTGTAATTGCCCTGCAACCCTTAGAACTTTGTGAACGAGCTCATGAAACGGTCATAAAACCCTATAGAACGACCTCGTATTGTTGGTCATCCCCCTTTTAACATGCATCAGGGTCTAATGGTCCATGCAAATCCCCGTGGAGCACCAAAACAGTGTGGAATAACTCATGAAATGACCCTAAAACGCGAAAACGATGAGTTTTTGGTCATACTCTCAAACATGTATCGGGTCTTAGGATCGTTGTAAATCCCCCAAGAGCGCCAAAACAGTGTGCCATAGCTCACGAAAACGGCCATAAACGTGAAAAACGACGAGTTTTTGGT
>CAJUXJ010000787.1:0-14026 GCA_910589775.1 Avena eriantha
TTTTCATAACCACTTAGATCCACTAGAGTCAATGCATGTGTGTTCTTTTCATAAACCACCACTAGAGTAATTGCATGGGTGTTCTTTTCCGAAACCACCCACTAGAGTCATTGCATTTGTTTCTTTTCGATAACCACATGGATCACACTAGAGTCATGCATGTGTGTTCTTTTCATAAACCACTTGGAGCCCACCAGTGCCCTATGCATTTTGTGTGTTTTCTTTTTCAAACCACCACTAGAGTCATTCATGTGTGTTCTTTTCATAAACCACAACTAGAGTCATTGCATGTGTGTTCTTTTCATAAACCACATGGATCCACCAGAGTCATTGCATGTTTGTTCTTTTCATATACCACATGGATCCATGCAATGTCATTGAATCTGTGTTATTTTCTACCCCACAACTAGAGTAATTGCATGTGTGCTATTTTAATAAACCACATGCATCCACTAGAGTCATTGCATATGTGTTCTTTTCATAAACCACATGGATACACTAGTGTCATTGCATGTTTGTTATTTTTTCGAAAACACCACTAGAGTCATTGCATGTGCGTTCTTTTCATAAGCCACTTGGATCCACTAGAGTCATTGCATCTGTGTTCTTTTTATAAACCACCACCAGAGTCATTGCATGTATGTTCTTTTCATAAACCACTTGGATCCACCAGTGCCATTGCATGTGTGTTATTTTTCAAAACCACCACTAGAGTCATTGCATGTGGGCTCTTTCATAAATCACAAAAAGTGTGATTGCATGAGTGCTCTTTTCATAAACAACATGGATCCACTAGAGTCATTGCATGTTTTTCTTTTCATAAACCACATAGATTCACCAGTGTCATCAAACGTGTGTTCTTTTTCAAAACCACTACTAGACACATTGCATGTGTGTTGTTTTCCTAAACCACCACTAGAGTCATTCATGCGTGTTATTTCCATAAATCACATGGCTCCAACAAAGTTATTGCAAGTGTGTTCTTCTCATAACCCACATGGATCCACGAGTGTCATCAAATGTGTGTTCTTTTTCAACACCACCACTGGAGTCATTACATGTGTGTTCTTATCCTAAACCACCACTAGAGTCATTGCATGTGTGTTCTTTTTGTAAACCACATGGATCCACCAGAGTCAGTGCATGTGTGTTCTTTTCATAAACCACTTGGTTCCACCAGTGCCATTGCATCTGTGTTCTTTTTCAAAACCACCACTAGAGTCATTTCATGTGTGTTCTTTTCATAAACCACAACTAGAGTCATTGCATGTGTGTTCTTTTCATAAACCACATGGATCCACCAGAGTCATTGCATGTTTGTTCTTTTCATATACCACATGGATCCAACAATGTCATTGAATCTGTGTTATTTTTCTACCCCACAACTAGAGTAATTGCATGTGTGTTATTTTAATAAACCACATGCATCCACTAGAGTCATTGCATATGTGTTCTTTTCATAAACCACATGGATCCACTAGTGTCATTGCATGTTTGATATTTTTTCGAAAACACCACTAGAGTCATTGCATGTGCGTTCTTTTCATAAGCCACTTGGATCCACTAGAGTAATTGCATCTGTGTTCTTTTTATAAACCACCACTAGAGTCATTGCATGTATGTTCTTTTCATAAACCACTAAGATCCACCAGTGCCATTGCATGTGTGTTCTTTTTCAAAACCACCACTAGAGTCATTGCATGTGGGCTCTTTTCATAAATCACAAAAAGTGTGATTGCATGAGTGCTCTTTTCATAAACAACATGGATCCACTAGAGTCATTGCATGTTTGTTCTTTTCATCAACCACATAGATTCACCAGTGTCATCAAACGTGTATTCTTTTTCAAAACCACCACTAGACACATTGCATGTGTGTTCTTTTCCTAAACCACCACTAGAGTCATTTCATGCATGTTATTTCCATAAACCACATGGATCCAACAAAGTCATTGCAAGTGTGTTATTCTCATAACCCACTTGGATCTACGAGTGTCATCAAATGTGTGTTCTTTTTCAACACCACCACTAGAGTCATTACATGTGTGTTCTTATCCTAAACCACCACTAGAGTCATTGCATGTGTGTTCTTTTTGTAAACCACATGGATCCACCAGAGTCAGTGCATGTGTGTTCTTTTCATAAACCACTTGGATCCACCAGTGCCATTGCATCTGTGTTCTTTTTCAAAACCACCACTAGAGTCATTTCATGTGTGTTCTTTTCATAAACCACAACTAGAGTCATTGCCTGTGTGTTCTTTTCATAAACCACATGGATCCACCAGAGTCATTGCTTGTTTGTTCTTTTCATATACCACATGGATCCACCAGTGCCATTGAATGTGTGTTCTTTTTCTATACCACAACTAGATTAATTGCATGTGTGTTATTTTGATAAACCACATGGATCCACTAGAGTCATTGAATATGTGTTCTTTTAAGAAACCACTTGGATCCACTAGAGTCATTGCATGTGTGTTCTTTTTATAAACCACCACTAGAGTAATTGCATGTGTGTTCTTTTCCTAAACCACCACTAGTGTCATTGCATGTGTGTTCTTTTCATAAACGACTTGGATCCAGCAGTGCCATTGCATGTGTGTTCTTTTTCAAAACCACCACTAGAGTCATTTCATGTGTGTTCTTTTCATAAACCACAACTAGAGTCATTGCATGTGTGTTGTTTTCATAAACCACATGGATCCACCAGAGTCATTGCATGTTTGTTCTTTTCATATACCACATGGATCCAACAGTGTCATTGAATGTGTGTTATTTTTCTACACCACAACTAGAGTAATTGCATGTGTGTTATTTTAATAAACCACATGGATCCACTAGAGTCATTGCATATGTGTTCTTTTCATAAACCACATGGATCCACCAGTGTCATTGTATGTTTGTTATTTTTTCTAAACCACCATTAGAGTCATTCCATGTGCGTTCTTTTCATAAACCACTTAGATCCACTAGAGTCAATGCATGTGTGTTCTTTTCATAAACCACCACTAGAGTAATTGCATGTGTGTTCTTTTCCTAAACCACCACTAGAGTCATTGCATTTGTGTTCTTTTCGTAACCACATGGATCCACTAGAGTCATTGCATGTGTGTTCTTTTCATAAACCACTTGGATCCACCAGTGCCATTGCATGTGTGTTCTTTTTCAAAACCACCACTAGAGTCATTTCATGTGTGTTCTTTTCATAAACCACAACTAGAGTCATTGCATGTGTGTTCTTTTCATAAACCACATGGATCCACCAGAGTCATTGCATGTTTGTTCTTTTCATATACCACATGGATCCAACAATGTCATTGAATCTGTGTTATTTTTCTACCCCACAACTAGAGTAATTGCATGTGTGCTATTTTAATAAACCACATGCATCCACTAGAGTCATTGCATATGTGTTCTTTTCATAAACCACATGGATACACTAGTGTCATTGCATGTTTGTTATTTTTTCGAAAACACCACTAGAGTCATTGCATGTGCGTTCTTTTCATAAGCCACTTGGATCCACTAGAGTCATTGCATCTGTGTTCTTTTTATAAACCACCACCAGAGTCATTGCATGTATGTTCTTTTCATAAACCACTTGGATCCACCAGTGCCATTGCATGTGTGTTATTTTTCAAAACCACCACTAGAGTCATTGCATGTGGGCTCTTTTCATAAATCACAAAAAGTGTGATTGCATGAGTGCTCTTTTCATAAACAACATGGATCCACTAGAGTCATTGCATGTTTTTTCTTTTCATAAACCACATAGATTCACCAGTGTCATCAAACGTGTGTTCTTTTTCAAAACCACTACTAGACACATTGCATGTGTGTTGTTTTCCTAAACCACCACTAGAGTCATTCCATGCGTGTTATTTCCATAAATCACATGGCTCCAACAAAGTTATTGCAAGTGTGTTCTTCTCATAACCCACATGGATCCACGAGTGTCATCAAATGTGTGTTCTTTTTCAACACCACCACTGGAGTCATTACATGTGTGTTCTTATCCTAAACCACCACTAGAGTCATTGCATGTGTGTTCTTTTTGTAAACCACATGGATCCACCAGAGTCAGTGCATGTGTGTTCTTTTCATAAACCACTTGGTTCCACCAGTGCCATTGCATCTGTGTTCTTTTTCAAAACCACCACTAGAGTCATTTCATGTGTGTTCTTTTCATAAACCACAACTAGAGTCATTGCATGTGTGTTCTTTTCATAAACCACATGGATCCACCAGAGTCATTGCATGTTTGTTCTTTTCATATACCACATGGATCCAACAATGTCATTGAATCTGTGTTATTTTTCTACCCCACAACTAGAGTAATTGCATGTGTGTTATTTTAATAAACCACATGCATCCACTAGAGTCATTGCATATGTGTTCTTTTCATAAACCACATGGATCCACTAGTGTCATTGCATGTTTGATATTTTTTCGAAAACACCACTAGAGTCATTGCATGTGCGTTCTTTTCATAAGCCACTTGGATCCACTAGAGTAATTGCATCTGTGTTCTTTTTATAAACCACCACTAGAGTCATTGCATGTATGTTCTTTTCATAAACCACTAAGATCCACCAGTGCCATTGCATGTGTGTTCTTTTTCAAAACCACCACTAGAGTCATTGCATGTGGGCTCTTTTCATAAATCACAAAAAGTGTGATTGCATGAGTGCTCTTTTCATAAACAACATGGATCCACTAGAGTCATTGCATGTTTGTTCTTTTCATCAACCACATAGATTCACCAGTGTCATCAAACGTGTATTCTTTTTCAAAACCACCACTAGACACATTGCATGTGTGTTCTTTTCCTAAACCACCACTAGAGTCATTACATGCATGTTATTTCCATAAACCACATGGATCCAACAAAGTCATTGCAAGTGTGTTATTCTCATAACCCACTTGGATCTACGAGTGTCATCAAATGTGTGTTCTTTTTCAACACCACCACTAGAGTCATTACATGTGTGTTCTTATCCTAAACCACCACTAGAGTCATTGCATGTGTGTTCTTTTTGTAAACCACATGGATCCACCAGAGTCAGTGCATGTGTGTTCTTTTCATAAACCACTTGGATCCACCAGTGCCATTGCATCTGTGTTCTTTTTCAAAACCACCACTAGAGTCATTTCATGTGTGTTCTTTTCATAAACCACAACTAGAGTCATTGCCTGTGTGTTCTTTTCATAAACCACATGGATCCACCAGAGTCATTGCTTGTTTGTTCTTTTCATATACCACATGGATCCACCAGTGCCATTGAATGTGTGTTCTTTTTCTATACCACAACTAGATTAATTGCATGTGTGTTATTTTGATAAACCACATGGATCCACTAGAGTCATTGAATATGTGTTCTTTTAAGAAACCACTTGGATCCACTAGAGTCATTGCATGTGTGTTCTTTTTATAAACCACCACTAGAGTAATTGCATGTGTGTTCTTTTCCTAAACCACCACTAGTGTCATTGCATGTGTGTTCTTTTCATAAACGACTTGGATCCAGCAGTGCCATTGCATGTGTGTTCTTTTTCAAAACCACCACTAGAGTCATTTCATGTGTGTTCTTTTCATAAACCACAACTAGAGTCATTGCATGTGTGTTGTTTTCATAAACCACATGGATCCACCAGAGTCATTGCATGTTTGTTCTTTTCATATACCACATGGATCCAACAGTGTCATTGAATGTGTGTTATTTTTCTACACCACAACTAGAGTAATTGCATGTGTGTTATTTTAATAAACCACATGGATCCACTAGAGTCATTGCATATGTGTTCTTTTCATAAACCACATGGATCCACCAGTGTCATTGTATGTTTGTTATTTTTTCTAAACCACCATTAGAGTCATTCCATGTGCGTTCTTTTCATAAACCACTTAGATCCACTAGAGTCAATGCATGTGTGTTCTTTTCATAAACCACCACTAGAGTAATTGCATGTGTGTTCTTTTCCTAAACCACCACTAGAGTCATTGCATTTGTGTTCTTTTCGTAACCACATGGATCCACTAGAGTCATTGCATGTGTGTTCTTTTCATAAACCACTTGGATCCACCAGTGCCATTGCATGTGTGTTCTTTTTCAAAACCACCACTAGAGTCATTTCATGTGTGTTCTTTTCATAAACCACAACTAGAGTCATTGCATGTGTGTTCTTTTCATAAACCACATGGATCCACCAGAGTCATTGCATGTTTGTTCTTTTCATATACCACATGGATCCAACAATGTCATTGAATCTGTGTTATTTTTCTACCCCACAACTAGAGTAATTGCATGTGTGCTATTTTAATAAACCACATGCATCCACTAGAGTCATTGCATATGTGTTCTTTTCATAAACCACATGGATACACTAGTGTCATTGCATGTTTGTTATTTTTTCGAAAACACCACTAGAGTCATTGCATGTGCGTTCTTTTCATAAGCCACTTGGATCCACTAGAGTCATTGCATCTGTGTTCTTTTTATAAACCACCACCAGAGTCATTGCATGTATGTTCTTTTCATAAACCACTTGGATCCACCAGTGCCATTGCATGTGTGTTATTTTTCAAAACCACCACTAGAGTCATTGCATGTGGGCTCTTTTCATAAATCACAAAAAGTGTGATTGCATGAGTGCTCTTTTCATAAACAACATGGATCCACTAGAGTCATTGCATGTTTTTTCTTTTCATAAACCACATAGATTCACCAGTGTCATCAAACGTGTGTTCTTTTTCAAAACCACTACTAGACACATTGCATGTGTGTTGTTTTCCGAAACCACCACTAGAGTCATTCCATGCGTGTTATTTCCATAAATCACATGGCTCCAACAAAGTTATTGCAAGTGTGTTCTTCTCATAACCCACATGGATCCACGAGTGTCATCAAATGTGTGTTCTTTTTCAACACCACCACTGGAGTCATTACATGTGTGTTCTTATCCTAAACCACCACTAGAGTCATTGCATATGTGTTCTTTTTGTAAACCACATGGATCCACCAGAGTCAGTGCATGTGTGTTCTTTTCATAAACCACTTGGTTCCACCAGTGCCATTGCATCTGTGTGCTTTTTCAAAACCACCACTAGAGTCATTTCATGTGTGTTCTTTTCATAAACCACAACTAGAGTCATTGCATGTGTGTTCTTTTCATAAACCACATGGATCCACCAGAGTCATTGCATGTTTGTTCTTTTCATATACCACATGGATCCAACAATGTCATTGAATCTGTGTTATTTTTCTACCCCACAACTAGAGTAATTGCATGTGTGTTATTTAATAAACCACATGCATCCACTAGAGTCATTGCATATGTGTTCTTTTCATAAACCACATGGATCCACTAGTGTCATTGCATGTTTGATATTTTTTCGAAAACACCACTAGAGTCATTGCATGTGCGTTCTTTTCATAAGCCACTTGGATCCACTAGAGTAATTGCATCTGTGTTCTTTTTATAAACCACCACTAGAGTCATTGCATGTATGTTCTTTTCATAAACCACTAAGATCCACCAGTGCCATTGCATGTGTGTTCTTTTTCAAAACCACCACTAGAGTCATTGCATGTGGGCTCTTTTCATAAATCACAAAAAGTGTGATTGCATGAGTGCTCTTTTCATAAACAACATGGATCCACTAGAGTCATTGCATGTTTGTTCTTTTCATCAACCACGTAGATTCACCAGTGTCATCAAACGTGTATTCTTTTTCAAAACCACCACTAGACACATTGCATGTGTGTTCTTTTCCTAAACCACCACTAGAGTCATTACATGCATGTTATTTCCATAAACCACATGGATCCAACAAAGTCATTGCAAGTGTGTTATTCTCATAACCCACTTGGATCTACGAGTGTCATCAAATGTGTGTTCTTTTTCAACACCACCACTAGAGTCATTACATGTGTGTTCTTATCCTAAACCACCACTAGAGTCATTGCATGTGTGTTCTTTTTGTAAACCACATGGATCCACCAGAGTCAGTGCATGTGTGTTCTTTTCATAAACCACTTGGATCCACCAGTGCCATTGCATCTGTGTTCTTTTTCAAAACCACCACTAGAGTCATTTCATGTGTGTTCTTTTCATAAACCACAACTAGAGTCATTTCCTATGTGTTCTTTTCATAAACCACATGGATCCACCAGAGTCATTGCTTGTTTGTTCTTTTCATATACCACATGGATCCACCAGTGCCATTGAATGTGTGTTCTTTTTCTATACCACAACTAGATTAATTGCATGTGTGTTATTTTGATAAACCACATGGATCCACTAGAGTCATTGAATATGTGTTCTTTTAAGAAACCACTTGGATCCACTAGAGTCATTGCATGTGTGTTCTTTTTATAAACCACCACTAGAGTAATTGCATGTGTGTTCTTTTCCTAAACCACCACTAGTGTCATTGCATGTGTGTTCTTTTCATAAACGACTTGGATCCAGCAGTGCCATTGCATGTGTGTTCTTTTTCAAAACCACCACTAGAGTCATTTCATGTGTGTTCTTTTCATAAACCACAACTAGAGTCATTGCATGTGTGTTGTTTTCATAAACCACATGGATCCACCAGAGTCATTGCATGTTTGTTCTTTTCATATACCACATGGATCCAACAGTGTCATTGAATGTGTGTTATTTTTCTACACCACAACTAGAGTAATTGCATGTGTGTTATTTTAATAAACCACATGGATCCACTAGAGTCATTGCATATGTGTTCTTTTCATAAACCACATGGATCCACCAGTGTCATTGTATGTTTGTTATTTTTTCTAAACCACCATTAGAGTCATTCCATGTGCGTTCTTTTCATAAACCACTTAGATCCACTAGAGTCAATGCATGTGTGTTCTTTTCATAAACCACCACTAGAGTAATTGCATGTGTGTTCTTTTCCTAAACCACCACTAGAGTCATTGCATTTGTGTTCTTTTCGTAACCACATGGATCCACTAGAGTCATTGCATGTGTGTTCTTTTCATAAACCACTTGGATCCACCAGTGCCATTGCATGTGTGTTCTTTTTCAAAACCACCACTAGAGTCATTTCATGTGTGTTCTTTTCATAAACCACAACTAGAGTCATTGCATGTGTGTTCTTTTCATAAACCACATGGATCCACCAGAGTCATTGCATGTTTGTTCTTTTCATATACCACATGGATCCAACAATGTCATTGAATCTGTGTTATTTTTCTACCCCACAACTAGAGTAATTGCATGTGTGCTATTTTAATAAACCACATGCATCCACTAGAGTCATTGCATATGTGTTCTTTTCATAAACCACATGGATACACTAGTGTCATTGCATGTTTGTTATTTTTTCGAAAACACCACTAGAGTCATTGCATGTGCGTTCTTTTCATAAGCCACTTGGATCCACTAGAGTCATTGCATCTGTGTTCTTTTTATAAACCACCACCAGAGTCATTGCATGTATGTTCTTTTCATAAACCACTTGGATCCACCAGTGCCATTGCATGTGTGTTATTTTTCAAAACCACCACTAGAGTCATTGCATGTGGGCTCTTTTCATAAATCACAAAAAGTGTGATTGCATGAGTGCTCTTTTCATAAACAACATGGATCCACTAGAGTCATTGCATGTTTTTTCTTTTCATAAACCACATAGATTCACCAGTGTCATCAAACGTGTGTTCTTTTTCAAAACCACTACTAGACACATTGCATGTGTGTTGTTTTCCTAAACCACCACTAGAGTCATTCCATGCGTGTTATTTCCATAAATCACATGGCTCCAACAAAGTTATTGCAAGTGTGTTCTTCTCATAACCCACATGGATCCACGAGTGTCATCAAATGTGTGTTCTTTTTCAACACCACCACTGGAGTCATTACATGTGTGTTCTTATCCTAAACCACCACTAGAGTCATTGCATGTGTGTTCTTTTTGTAAACCACATGGATCCACCAGAGTCAGTGCATGTGTGTTCTTTTCATAAACCACTTGGTTCCACCAGTGCCATTGCATCTGTGTTCTTTTTCAAAACCACCACTAGAGTCATTTCATGTGTGTTCTTTTCATAAACCACAACTAGAGTCATTGCATGTGTGTTCTTTTCATAAACCACATGGATCCACCAGAGTCATTGCATGTTTGTTCTTTTCATATACCACATGGATCCAACAATGTCATTGAATCTGTGTTATTTTTCTACCCCACAACTAGAGTAATTGCATGTGTGTTATTTTAATAAACCACATGCATCCACTAGAGTCATTGCATATGTGTTCTTTTCATAAACCACATGGATCCACTAGTGTCATTGCATGTTTGTTATTTTTTCGAAAACACCACTAGAGTCATTGCATGTGCGTTCTTTTCATAAGCCACTTGGATCCACTAGAGTAATTGCATCTGTGTTCTTTTTATAAACCACCACTAGAGTCATTGCATGTATGTTCTTTTCATAAACCACTAAGATCCACCAGTGCCATTGCATGTGTGTTCTTTTTCAAAACCACCACTAGAGTCATTGCATGTGGGCTCTTTTCATAAATCACAAAAAGTGTGATTGCATGAGTGCTCTTTTCATAAACAACATGGATCCACTAGAGTCATTGCATGTTTGTTCTTTTCATCAACCACATAGATTCACCAGTGTCATCAAACGTGTGTTCTTTTTCAAAACCACCACTAGACACATTGCATGTGTGTTCTTTTCCTAAACCACCACTAGAGTCATTACATGCATGTTATTTCCATAAACCACATGGATCCAACAAAGTCATTGCAAGTGTGTTATTCTCATAACCCACTTGGATCCACGAGTGTCATCAAATGTGTGTTCTTTTTCAACACCACCACTAGAGTCATTACATGTGTGTTCTTATCCTAAACCACCACTAGAGTCATTGCATGTGTGTTCTTTTTGTAAACCACATGGATCCACCAGAGTCAGTGCATGTGTGTTCTTTTCATAAACCACTTGGATCCACCAGTGCCATTGCATCTGTGTTCTTTTTCAAAACCACCACTAGAGTCATTTCATGTGTGTTCTTTTCATAAACCACAACTAGAGTCATTGCATGTGTGTTCTTTTCATAAACCACATGGATCCACCAGAGTCATTGCTTGTTTGTTCTTTTCATATACCACATGGATCCACCAGTGCCATTGAATGTGTGTTCTTTTTCTAAACCACAACTAGATTAATTGCATGTGTGTTATTTTAATAAACCACATGGATCCACTAGAGTCATTGCATATGTGTTCTTTTAATAAACCACTTGGATCCACTAGAGTCATTGCATGTGTGTTCTTTTTATAAACTACCACTAGAGTAATTGCATGTGGGTTCTTTTCCTAAACCACCACTAGAGTCATGACATGTGTGTTCTTTTCGTAACCACATGGATCCACTAGAGTCATTGCATGTGTGTTCTTTTCATAAACCACTTGGATCCACCAGTGCCATTGCATGTGTGTTCTTTTTCAAAACCACCACTAGAGTCATTTCATGTGTGTTCTTTTCATAAACCACAACTAGAGTCATTGCATGTGTGTTCTTTTCATAAACCACATGGATCCACCAGAGTCATTGAATGTTTGTTCTTTTCACATACCATACGGATCCAACAGTGTTATTGAATGTGTGTTATTTTTCTACACCACAACTCGAATAATTGCATGTGTGTTATTTTAATAAACCACATGGATCCACTAGAGTCATTGCATATGTGTTCTTTTCGTAAACCACATGGATCCACTAGTGTCATTGCATGTTTGTTATTTTTTTCGAAACCACCACTAGAGTCATTGCATGTGCGTTCTTTTCATCAACCAGTTGGATCCCCTAGAGTCATTCCATCTGTGTTCTTTTTATAAACCACCACTAGAGTCATTGCATGTATGTTCTTTTCATAAACCACTAGGATCCACCAGTGCCATTGCATGTGTGTTCTTTTTCAAAACCACCACTAGAGTCATTGCATGTGGGCTCTTTTCATAAATCACAAAAAGTGTGATTGCATGAGTGCTCTTTTCATAAACAACATGGATCCACTAGAGTCATTGCATGTTTGTTCTTTTCATCAACCACATAGATTCACCAGTGTCATCAAACGTGTGTTCTTTTTCAAAACCACCACTAGACACATTGCATGTGTGTTCTTTTCCTAAACCACCACTAGAGTCATTACATGCATGTTATTTCCATAAACCACATGGATCCAACAAAGTCATTACAAGTGTGTTATTCTCATAACCCACTTGGATCCACGAGTGTCATCAAATGTGTGTTCTTTTTCAGCACAACCACTAGTCATTACATGTGTGTTCTTATCCTAAACCACCACTAGAGTCATTGCATGTGTGTTCTTTTTGTAAACCACATGGATCCACCAGAGTCAGTGCATGTGTGTTCTTTTCATAAACCACTTGGATCCACCAGTGCCATTGCATATGTGTTCTTTTTCAAAACCACCACTAGAGTCATTTCATGTGTGTTCTTTTCATAAACCACAACTAGAGTCATTGCATGTGTGTTCTTTTCATAAACCACATGGATCCACCAGAGTCATTGCTTGTTTGTTCTTTTCATATACCACATGGATCCACCAGTGCCATTGAATGTGTGTTCTTTTTCTAAACCACAACTAGATTAATTGCATGTGTGTTATTTTAATAAACCACATGGATCCACTAGAGTCATTGCATATGTGTTCTTTTAATAAACCACTTGGATCCACTAGAGTCATTGCATGTGTGTTCTTTTTATAAACTACCACTAGAGTAATTGCATGTGGGTTCTTTTCCTAAACCACCACTAGAGTCATGACATGTGTGTTCTTTTCGTAACCACATGGATCCACTAGAGTCATTGCATGTGTGTTCTTTTCATAAACCACTTGGATCCACCAGTGCCATTGCATGTGTGTTCTTTTTCAAAACCACCACTAGAGTCATTTCATGTGTGTTCTTTTCATAAACCACAACTAGAGTCATTGCATGTGTGTTCTTTTCATAAACCACATGGATCCACCAGAGTCATTGAATGTTTGTTCTTTTCACATACCATACGGATCCAACAGTGTTATTGAATGTGTGTTATTTTTCTACACCACAACTAGAATAATTGCATGTGTGTTATTTTAATAAACCACATGGATCCACTAGAGTCATTGCATATGTGTTCTTTTCGTAAACCACATGGATCCACTAGTGTCATTGCATGTTTGTTATTTTTTCGAAACCACCACTAGAGTCATTGCATGTGCGTTCTTTTCATCAATCAGTTGGATCCCCTAGAGTCATTCCATCTGTGTTCTTTTTATAAACCACCACTAGAGTCATTGCATGTATGTTCTTTTCATAAACCACTTGGATCCACCAGTGCCATTGCATGTGTCTTCTTTTTCAAAACCACCACTAGAGTCATTGCATGTGTGCTCTTTTCATAAATCACAACAAGTGTGATTGCATGAGTGCTCTTTTCATAAACAACATGGATCCACTAGAGTCATTGCATGTTTGTTCTTTTCATCAACCACATAGATTCACCAGTGTCATCAAACGTGTGTTCTTTTTCAAAACCACCACTAGAGACATTGCATGTGTGTTCTTTTCCTAAACCACCACTAGAGTCATTGCATGCGTGTTATTTCCATAAACCACATGGATCCAACAAAGTTATTGCAAGTGTGTTCTTCTCATAACCCACTTGGATCCACGAGTGTCATCAAATGTGTGTTCTTTTTCAACACCACCACTAGAGTCATTACATGTGTGTTATTATCCTAAACCACCACTAGAGTCATTGCATGTGTGTTCTTTTGTAAACCACATGGATCCACTAGAGTCATTGAATGTGTGTTCTTTTCATAAACCACTTGGATCCACCAGTGCCATTGCATCTGTGTTCTTTTTCAAAACCACCACTAGAGTCATTTCATGTGTGTTCTTTTCATAAACCACAACTAGAGTCATTGCATATGTGTTCTTTTCATAAACCACATCGATCCACCAGTGTC